>AYEL01086212.1:0-52547 GCA_000484575.1 Olivierus martensii
TTTTTATGATCTTATTTAAAGTAATGAAATAAATAAAATTCATCTTTTTTAAGAAATATTTAAAAAATAATAAGAATTTTCAATATTTTAGTAAATATAATTGAACAGAAGTTATTAGAAAAATATATGATGAATAAATGATAATTAAATTTACTAATTAAAAACTTATAATACATTTAAAATTAGGCATAATAATTAAATATAATGAAAACACTTTGGACTGTTAAACTTTCTTAAGTTTTATAAATCATCAATGATATGGATTATTTTATATAGGTAATTGAACTTGCATTTATTAAAAACTGAAATTAATTTTCATTAATCAAGGATAGATTTAAAATTTAAATTATAAATTAAAACAATTAAATTTAATATTTAGAATCAATATATATTTAATGAAAACATAATATAATTCATAAATATTTCTATTAAATTACATTTCTTTTTACTAGTTTACTTACTTGTAATTAGTGAATATCTCTGAATAATCTTTCTACGGATCAAATTAAAAAAAAATTGGAAATTTTAGAAAGCGTTAAAATCTCAGCATGTTATCCGATTTCATTCCTAAAAGGAAAAAAGAAAAAGAGAATACACATATATAGAAAAAAATCCTTTCTCAATTTGTGCCACTTCTGTTGGTGACAAGTTGCATTTAATGACGTGAGGACATCAATTGATTGGAAGAAGTGTGTTCCTGACAGATAGTAAAATTAATATTCAAGAACTTTAACTTACTGGGCTTATTTTTTTAATTACAATATATTTTATTTAAAAATAACTTATTTACGTTTAAATTAAAGTCTGCTGATTTAGTTTTATTTAGCTTCGTAACAATAAGAAAATATCTTGTTAAAATGGAAACGGTTAATGGGCGGAGCTTCACAGTTTCTCGCATGCAATTTATTGGACGGAGGTGTGGCCTGTTTTTGATGTTATTGCAGAAATGCCCTCCTCCTTTATCGATTTGAGGCTCTAGATGCTACTTAACGTAGATGATATATTGAAAATAATATTCTATTTATTTTAAATCGTATTCCTTAAAATCGAGTATTTATGTTAATTTTATAAATTTTTCTTCTAATTTTTCTTTAATCTCTTCTAATAATCCACATGAAATTATTTTTTTGCTATTTCCTATTTTTTTTACATGTTTTTAACTTTTATAATATTTAATTCAATTTAAATTTTAAAATATTGCAGAAATATTTTATTAATTATACCTATAAATAAACGATATAGGATAGTTATTCAGCTCATACGACTATCAAACAGATTAAATCTCCTAAATTTTATACGTGTAAAAAATTTACAAATATTTCATTCGTATTGGTCCTAAGTTCTAAAAAACTAATATTAAAACTAAATTTACGATTTAGAGTATTTTAACATAAATTTAAGCTATTACAAATAAAAAAAAATAAGGAAAAAAATTAATATTAAATAAAATATATATTAATGCAGGATAAGCTTTTTATTATAAATGAGAAACCAACAAAAATTTAGGTAAATATCCTCATCTAATCATTGTAAAAAATTGTCTAAGAAGTAACAATAGATTATTTAATTATTAAATATATTTTACTTTTTTCAGATACGGTAGCTATACGGTATACTTTGTACCGTATAATTACAATAAATAATGATAATCTTTCTTAGTCCGTTCGTGAATTATATTGACATTTTAATTATGAAGTCTATAAAATAGAATAATTAAAATGATTAATTTTTATCTCTTAAAATTGCAAGAAAAAGAGCAATTATTTAATTGATATTCAAATCGAAATAATTCAGGTATGATATATAAAAATTTTAGAATTTAGTTTTCATTAATATAAAAAAATTCTATTAGGCTATTCAAAAATTGATTAAATTCATATTATTTTCATTTTAAACTGAATAATGAAAGTGTTGATTTTCAAGAATAACATATAATACGATAGATATATCGATTAATATTAAATAATTATTGGAAATTATCAAAATCAAGGAATATGGAATAATTTACGAAAGCTACTGTTTACTGAATATTAAATGAAAAAAAATATATTATCGGTTTTTATCAATCTATAATATTCACTTTATATTATTCAAAAAACAAAGTATTAATCATTAAAAAATGAATAAAAATAGATAAAATATATAGAATAGGATAATCCTAGATATCAAATCTAATTACATAAGTTTTAAAAAAGTTTTGCTCGAAATGAATATTTTTCAGATAAATGCCTAAAGAAGGCTGTTTCTTGGGATTAAAAGAATAAATACTGTACGCTAAAAACAACTAAGAAAAGATTAAAACTATAGAATGTTTGCTAAGCGAATATTAGATCAATATATTGACTATTAATATTAATGTCAATTATTAGTTTAGATAAATCATAAGCCTATTCAAAACCTGAAAAATAGCGAAATGCAGTATATTTAAGATTAATAAACGGAATGATAAAATCTATGTTTAAAAAAATTCCAGCTGTGATTGGGAGGAATCTATTCGACATATAAAAGTAAAGCTCTCGTCTCTGCTTTATTGTGTATACGAAGCTTAGATCATTTTAAACCAATGATTCACAAACTCCAAATCGCAGCCCAATTGAGGATTGCCACCAGATTATTTTAAAAAAATTAATATATTCAGATTTCAATATTCGTCTAATTTTTTTTTTATTTAATCTAGTGGTAAAGTCCAAAATATTTTTGAAGTAGCAATATGTTGAATGAGGAATTTAATATGAATTATCCAATAAGCATATTATTTTTGAAAATCGATGATTATCAACCAGCTTTAAATAAAATAATAAGCCTAATCTATAATTTTGGTATATTCTATAGGCCTATATATAACGCTGAACTGTCTTAAATATTTTATTATTTAAGACATTTTCAGCAAAAATTGTATAGATGTAGGCTTAAATAAAAATGATTAATTTTTATTTAGGCTTATATCTAATGATTCGAGAATTACATAAATTGATGATAATTAATTTATGTAATTCTCGAATCATTTATATAAATTAAATAAAATACTTAAAAATAATTATGTTTAGCTTTATATTAATGATTAAATTAATCATTGTAATTTATTACTTTATAACTTACAATCTTCCATAAGTTTATTTCTTATTCCCAAATGTTGTTAATATTTTCTTTGCTTTCTTTTGTTCTTAATATGGATTCTATACTGATAAAAATGAACGATATACAATAATCGTTATATCTTAACACTCGCTTAACATCGATCTCCTTCTGACTACAGGAAGTATTAGAAAGAAATAACCATTTCATTTTAAAGATTTCACCAATTTCATTATATTTATTGTACAGCTATATTTACGTTACTATGTAGAATCTCTATTTGGAAGTAAACGTTCAGATTATTAAAAATTTTTATTATTTTCAATGCATAAATAGAGACTATTATATCTACTAATAATATATTTTCATAAATCCGTGTATTTATGTCATGAAGAGTAAAAGTGAGGCATAGTTAAGCTTTTGTAAATTGTGATGTAAGATTTATTAATAAAATTGCTACATCGATATATAAGTTTATAGCATTTTTGAGTTTATCGAGTATATTTATTCTGTCGCAATCATGATATCATTTCAAACAAAAATACTTAAAAGATTTTCATATTCATGGTATCTAGTCTTGAATTTTATAATATAATTTTAAGGATAAGTCTACCTTGTTTCTAAAAAAGCTAAGATTTAGAACTGATACTATATTTACATAACTTTTATTTATATTAAAGCTTTAAGGTTTTCTTTTGTATTATTATTTAATTTTAATCTGAATATTAAATAAGTTTAGTTTTTATCCGTAATGGAATATCTTTAATTTGGTCTATTATAGATAATACTTTTAATGTATTATTATAGATATTATTTATTATTTTAAAATAAATATTAATGTAACATGTGGGCAATTTTGAAAGTGAACTGTCAATTTTTAATGGTAATAATTGAAACTAAACAAATAAGTACTTTTTATTATATTGTGTCATGATTAAATGAATAAAATTGGACAAAATTTCCTCTTAGAAAATGTGAATGTTAATTACCGATTATCATATTAAAAAATTTATATCTAAGCCGTTCAGAAGTCGGAAATTAACCTATCGCAAAGGCAATATGAATTAGTAAATATTAACAATTACTATAAAAATTAATTATATAGTAATTTATATTTAATTTCATATCGGAAACATACATTGATTATTTTATAATGTAGAGAATTAATATAATATTTCAAAATTGATTCACTTTTAATATGAATAACATCAACTATTATTTCTATTTATTGTAAAATTGAAATTATTTTTTAAAATATACTATCTTAAGATTATTAACGAGTTTAATAGATGATAAAATAATTGTGTTTTAATTTTTTAATTTAATTTTTAATTGTTTCCTTCTTAAAACATAAGTGAGAAGTAGACCTATGTATGTTATTTCGAAATTTTATTATTTTTACAATAAAATTATACTTTCTGGCAAATTTATATCTGCAACTCAAAATCCGTATGAAATAATACTACTGCACTTTTATTATACTTTATTAATTATTTATAGTGATCTTTAAAACAATTGTGTTTATAATTAAGATAATTAACTCTAACCAATAAAAATAAAAAAAATAAGTTATAATATATTATAGATTTATTTTCATTCATATTAATAAAACAATTAATACGAATAAAATATTTAAAATTAAAACAAATTAAGAATTCTAACACATAAACCAAAGATTATATCAAAAAATTGATTTAAATAAAATTGGTAAGCTTCTTTTCAAATTTATATTTAAATATATAAACTGATGTTTTTAAGTTAATAAATAAGTAATAGTCCAATATTTCTATAGATTTGTCACAGTATAAATTATTAACTTAAAAACATTATCATGAAAAATATATAATGAATACTTTTATATAATGTATATTTTCTTTCATATTTTCCGAAAAAACTGAACATTTTTACAATGTCTATGAAATTTCTCAAATTTATATACATTTTTTATATATAGATTAAGATATTTTATTTTGTATTAATCGACAATAAAGTTTTCCTTCTCCATTTCTTTAGACATTTATTTCGTCAATACTCTCCTTCAGAATAGAAATCCGATATAAATAGTAAGCCTATAATTAATAATAAGTTGTTAAGCTTAGATTTATAGTTCGAATTTTTTGCTTTTAAATAGTTTGAACAATTGGAAACTATATTTATATATAGTTTACATTATAAATAATAATTCAATTATAATTTTTATGTTGTTAGTTTAGCGTTCATGCTGAATTAATATCCTGATATAGATGGACTTAATAACGATTAATCTATAACAAACTAAAAGAAAGGCTTTTATAACTATCTTTTAAGGGCTAATGCTTTTTATAAATATTTTCAGAATAGAATAAAATATATTACGAAACTAAATAATTAGATTTTATTAAATTTTTATATTCTATAAAAATTAGTTATTATACCAGTTATCTTGCATTTATACCTATAAATATTTTAATAACATCGTTCGTTATATTTAAGTTATTAAAAGAAAAAGGGAAATATTTTACTCTTGTTATACCTGTATTTATTAAAAATATTAATTAATATTGTTGGCTGGATACAATCAAGAAGGACACGGGCAAGAACATCGAGGAACTGTGGGAATTGGTCAGGGACAGGAAGACACATGGAGGGACATGACCCATAGAATAGCCAAGAATCGGACACGATTGAACAGCTAGGATTGGATTGATTGATCTGGAATTTTTACGTGATCACAATAAATATTTTCTAATAGCAAAAATAAATTTAATTATAAAGCTCTAAGTAAATAAAATTAGATCAAATTTTATTTAACATAATATCTTTATTTACATTCTAATAGCTTTAAGGCCAATTCTTTGAAATTTAATCTTGTCGTTTTTAAATGCTAAAGCATTTTATTTAGCCTATATCAGTTTATCTTTAAAAATCTTTCGAAATTATATAGAATATAACATATCGTTTGCATTGAATTATTCAAAACTTAATCCTGTTGATGAAAACTATCAAAATAAAATTGATCCGTTTACAATTCTAGATAATTTACCAATATTTATGACTGAAAAGAGAATTTGAACGAATTTAAACAATTAACAAAAATATTTCTATAATGAAAACTATCAAAATAAAACTGATCCGTTTACAATTCTAGATAATTTATTTATGATATGATACTATTTTAGATATTTATGACTGAAAAGAGAATTTGAACGAATTTAAACAATTAACAAAAATATTTCTTTATTAATTGAAAGAATATTAAATCATTGTTGTAAAAATTAAGTTGCAATTTCGCATTATCATTAAAATTTTCATTCTTTTAGAAAATCTTCAAATATTTACATAATTTAAAATATTTATGATTTAAATGAGAATTACTTTATTTTTACAAAATTCTATTTTTATTTTATTTTATTAAATTCTTAGTTAATTTTTAACAGACTAATAGTGTAAAACTAAATTATTTTTCTCGTTTATAATTTAGGCCTATTTAATCTCATAATTATATGATTTAAATAGGATTACAGTTTGTTTTATAATTCTGTTATTAGAATATTAAATAAGATTAAGAAGATTACATATAACATACGGTTTTATAATGCTGATTTTTTACACAATTTTAAAATATTAACATCTAAAGTTTATGAGAACTAATCTATGACAAAGTAGGATCTTTATGAAATCAACTTAAATTATATCGTAATCTTGCTTTCCTATAAGATTTTTTTAAGAAACAAATTAAAACCAAATAATTAGGCCTCTAAATGTATAATAGAATATTTTATACTTTCAAATAAAAAATCTATGGTTAAACTAGATTTTTGTAAACTGACTAGTTAAATTATGTTTTATTTCTTTTGATGAGAATTTTATATAAACTAAATATCATTGGACTAGTTTTCGGATTTGATATTATTAAATTTTCTTTTTCGCTTTAATAGTAGTAGTATAGCTTAATTTTATAACATGATTCAGTGAATGGAATGATGAATTTGAATGGATTGATAAAACATAGTTTAACAATAAGCAATTTATAAACTATAATATATGAATTTAATTAAGCATGCAAAAATGTAGAAAATGTTATTTTTAAATTCCATTATTTCATAATTCGATGATTCGGAAAGTTAATCGATTATCTATTTAATAAAAATTTAAAGTTAAAAAATTATTCGAAAACATTTATATTTCAGATAGGAATTTGTAATTTATTTAATATTTGTTCTCTTTGTTCGACAGATACTTTGAATTGATCGTTCGATTAGATTTCTGAAGAGATCTCTTGAAAATACGGTCGATAATTTTTTATTTTTTGAGAAATCTTTTATTCTATTTTACAAAATATAATCCCATAATTTATGCCAAACTCGAGTATTAAATTTTCTTATTCAAATATTGAATTATTTAGAAGAAGATGTTTTTATCTTTCGATATAATATTTAAATTTTGAATATTTCGATTAACAGGTATTTTGAAAAATCTCTGCTAATTTATTCATAATGAACTTCCAACAAATTTCCTGCATTGAAAGTATTAATACAAATTAATATTTCTTTAAATTTTAGTAATTAAATTTCAACTAAAACATTCTTCTATGATGATTTGATTTCTTCATGAGTACGACTAGCCTATTTATTGAAATATATAAATTCATATTTTGCATTAAAAATTTTTAGAGAAGAATTGATTATTTAGTTAATGTAATATTATGAAAAATAAAAATATGATGAGAGTTTTGTTAATGAAAATGTAGATTTTAATCTAAAATAAAAAAATCTATAGCAATAAATTTGTTTTCCATTTTAAAATTACTACAATTGCAGTTAATCCAATGACTGAAAATTCTTTCAGTTTAATAGCAAAAAATAACGAAACTTAACACAATTCGTTTCATTTGTATTAATGGGAAAATAATACAACTATAGGCCTTATATTTTTATATTTAAAATGAGAGAATCTAGTTTGTATTATCATTCAAATTCATTTTTAATTATTTCAATTGCATTCTTTTATCTATTTCAAATATATTTTCTTGCAATTCTTCTAAATTTAAACTATTGTTAATAATAATTTAAATATTTAGTAGTATATTCTCAATTTCAATTTTAAATTTTGATAGACAAGATAGCCTTATAAGAACAAATATCTCTTGCAAGCATTTGTATTGATACTTATAATTTTATAATATATTTATATTTTGTAATTTTTATTATTTTTACTTAAATTGAATTAATATGAATTAATTATTATTATTTCTAGGTGAAAAGATAATTTAATTATCAATTAAGGGCTAAATATATTTAAGAATTAAATTATAATTTTATTTGGAAAATGATTCAGTTTTCCCCCTTGTTCTATATTTTTAATATGCTTTTTTATAGAATTAAGTATAGATAATTTTTATATAAATTTATAGCTTAATTCTTCAGTAAATAGTTTGCATGTGCGAGTCATTTAGATCGTTATGCGAGTTCTATGAAATTTATCAAGAAAAATTAGATTCCTTTTGATGTAGAATTAATAATTACAAAATATGATTGAATTTTTGATCGCTAAATAAATACAGTTTGAAATGTTAAGAGTATATTTAATTTTTCGTAGTTAATATATATTGTAAAACATTTTTATCAATTAAATTTCGACCATTGATTTCATATTCAATTCTCTTACTGTTTATCATAAAAATATCGTATAACCAAAATTAAATTTATTATTAATCTAGTCGTTTTTTAAATGGAAAAATTGCATTATATTTTGCTTTTTTAATTTTTTTTTTTTAATAATATTTCTCACTCCAATTATCATAAATTTTATTTTTAATCTTTAGTTTTTGAAACTGTTTATAGGATAAAATTATTGCCGAAATGAAACTTATTATTGAAAGAAATCTTGTAAATGTTAAATATGGAAGATAATTTCTAATATAAATTTAAAATATAATAAGTTTTATTATTTTAAATATTTATTTATTTTCGTTTATTACCGTTAAGTTTCTAATAAATTATTTTTATTATGTATAAATTTAACTTCATAAATTTAGTGTGTTGTTTAAAACATTTCTAAAGGATTAAACACTTTTCAATGAGCGATTATAAGTATTATTTCTTGTCGAAAAAGAGAGGATAAGAGAACAAGTGCGAAATTAGTCGTGAAGAATCATTATTCCAAGCGTAAATAAAGCCATAGCATTTGAAAACAGTATGTTTTTGGCAACCTGCTCATTCTCTATTGTGCTCCTACCCTCAGGCTAGGAATTATTGTAAGGGATACCGAGTCATTCCCACTGGCGCCATGTTAGGCTTATTATACGCTCTAGTGAATAACAAAACCTCACAGCCTCTTGACGTCATCCCAATCACGTGGCAAAGGCGTGGTTTTCGAGTAGCTCCTACTTCTCATTCTAAAGGAGTTTTACTGTTATAACAAAATACTTGAATGAAGAAAAATCGGACATCCGAAACAACTTTTTATTATTAATTTCAATTAATCTACAAGTAACATGTCGATTGTCAACCAAGAAAAAATATATATATGAAAGACTTCATGACACATTGTACATTTACATATTTACAAACATATACAGTAAATTTATATACAAGACAGAAAATTTAGTTCAAGATCTTGTTTTTGCGTATTTAAATATAAATTAAAAGAAAAAATAGGTCTATATGGGGTACATTCATAATAAGGACATCAAACATTTATGCGTAAACAGTGGGATTGAATAGTATTCTTAAAGGAAAGTCATTGTCCATTTTGACAAGTAAGTGAATCTGTTGTAAGAGATAATGTAGTGAGTACGCTTCTGCGGTTGGGATTTACACCAAGATTTTCCCAGTTGATCCAAGATAATCTAGCAGTTAAATCTGAAAGAGCAAACTATAGTCACTTTCTTACGAAAACAGAAATTCAAAAGGCCTACTTTAATAAATTTTCGTGTTTTCTAATTGATATATAATAGGCCTGAATATTTAATGATTAGATTTATAATGGAGAAAATCCTTACGTTGAAGATTTGTATTAGAAAGCTTACAAAAATGATCTCTCATTATCGGCTACATGATTTAGTTTATTTTTAAGCTCGCCTTATGATTTCTTTACTTTTTTAATCAGAAATAATGTGATTAGTCTATAAAAACACAATAATAATCATTCAAAATCGAAATATTCAATTTATATATTGTTCAAGATATTGGCAAGAGAAAATTTTAAATTGCAAGAAATTTCAAATATTCAAAATATTAATGTCTCTGATCCATATTTACTCCGAACTATAATTTTAAAATTATCTTTAAAATAATAATTTTTTAATATAGAATATTATTATATCTAATAATATAATATTATTAGATATTAAAAATAATATTGAGGGCGTAGTTGTTGAGCTATGATAGTTAGAAGACAAAGAACAAGGTCAGTAGTAATAGCAGGAGAATGATGCAAGGTCAGTTATTGTGGGAAATGACTAAATATAATGAATGACTGAAAAATCAGTTGATTTGTTACTCTAAACTAATATAGACTATTTCTTCTGTAATCACTGGTTATTATATGTGTGAATAAAGGTGAATTATTAGAAATTGTTAATTTGTGGTAAATAATTTGTTAAATTATATATTTTGTAAACAAAAATAAACATCTATTTACGAAAAAACGAAATACGGGCAATCTTAATGTACATACTTTTTATGTGCAGAATAGCGATTGTTTTCTCCTGAACTTTTTGTTTTCTTGAGATTCGAGATTCCCTTTCAAAAATTCTCAAGAATCTTGAGATTCTAAAAAAATGTTTAGTTAAAAAAATATTTGTTTTTTATAAGAATAAAAATGAGGCAAAAAATCATGCAAAATGAAAACAAATAATATTGGGTTGTTTTAATGTTTGTTTTTTTTAATTAATATTTTAATCATATTGAAAAAATAGATGACATTTCAATAATAGTGAAAAAATAATTGTATTTGTTTTACAATTACTGAACAGTTTTTATTAAAATACATTTTCAATACACACAAACAGTATTTGTTTAGCAGCTAAATGGTCCGGTGTTTGGATAAAAAAATTCCAGAAATGAAATTTTTTTATCCAATCTTATGTAGAAATATATGTTTTTTAGCCTGTACAACTGCTTATTTTTTAAAAATCACTATATTTGACTATCTAGACCAGTGGTTCTCAACTACTGTGCTGTGGCACACTAGTGTGCTGCCAAACCTTTGACAGCGTGCTGCGAAAAATTAAGAATGAATTGTATGTACGTAATTGTATAAATCATACATATTAATAGTGAAATGTGGCTGGCTGGATATCCCTTTTGCAGTCAAACCACTGTACTTATTTCTATAAATAGGATATTGTTAAAAAAAAATCTAACCCTCGAATTTTTTCACAGCCAAAATTTTTTGTCATTCTTCATAATTTAAAAATTAAGAAATAAAAATTAAATTAAAATTATAGTTTCTCTAAAAAGACAAAATCCATAGGTGGTGCTATAACTTAATAAGGACCACCATTTAATGAACTCATGTTCGAATATGTCTGTAATCTGAATGTAATAAATAAGAAAAATACAAAAATCTGTTAATAAAAATTCATTGTTAAATCTAAATTATTATTTAAAATATTTAGGTATGCCTCAAATATTTAAATATTAAAATATGTTCCTCAACAGAAAAAAGGTTGAGAACCACTGATCTAGACCAATAGATATACTTCTTAGGAAAAGTTTAAACTCTCCTATTTTGGTTACATAATTTTCTAAGAGAGCTCTATAGTTGCTGATCATTGGGCGAAGATGAAAAAGTTTTAGGGAATGAGTGATTTTTCATTTTCCAAATGTTCATTCACTGCTTACTTTAACTTATTTAATTAATTAATTATAACTAGCCAATTAGCAGGAAATTATTATACTCACAGATAAATTTTAATAAAAAATTTATTAAAACAATTTATCTGTGAGTATAATAATTTCCTGCTAATTGGCTAGTTATAATTAATTAAATGAGTGATTTTTCACTCATATCCTCTGATACAGTGTATCAGATCATACTACACTATATTCCCTATTTACTGTAGACATCAATAGATATCATTATTAATCTGGCAAACTACTGAATGGGGTAAAAACCAAATATCTGTTTTGGTTTTGTTATGTAAACATCGCCACAAGTCTGTTTATATCATAACATTAAAACAATAACAATATAAATCTTTAAAATTGCAATAAAATGAATGGTTTTTGTACAATTTATTGATCTATGTATTATTTTAAGTTTATATGTCTGTTTTAAATATTATTTTGTGATCAGTTTCAGATAATTTTCTTTTTGAAATATAAAGTTACTAGAAGTGATGTGGATAAATGCATGACTTATTTGCTTAGTTAATTGACTAAGATATTGCAGGGTTAAAAGAGGGCCAAAATAATTAATGTATTGCTATGAATTTTTTAGAGTATAAATTTGCAGAACTTTTTTTAATCCCTGAGTTTTATAAAATTTTTCTTGCGAATTAGGTATCCCAAATTAATAATAATAAAAATTCACAAAAATCAGGAATGAGATTTTCTTGTAACCTTAAGATTTCCCAAGACAGGAATCTGGAGCACAATCATTAGTGCAGAACTTTATTCAAAATATGGTTACAAGAAAAAAAATGCAGTTTCTCAATGATGGGCAAAAGATATTTGTAATTGATTTTAAGGCAACTACTCTTGAATATCATCGATGCCCATAGCAGTGATACAAAAGTACAATGACTTTGTCATCACACCACAACCAATGTATTAACATATTATATTTTTGTTTTTGCTAATTCAGGTCAACTATCCTTTACAGTTATGGAATTTTCCTTTATAGAATAACCATTTTGCTAGAAAATGTTACTGCTTTCTACTATAAGAGATCATCTCATCAGATACACTTATAATGTAGTTTGTTGTTACGAAAGCAGACATAAAACTCAATCTGATTGTTGATTATGTCCAGTGTTGTTTTGAATAAAATCATATCAAAGTAAGAATTTAAAAATGTTATGTTATCTGCTAAAGTCAGTGTTAATAAATATATTTTCACCAATTTTATTTCATATTTGATATTTTAGTCAGAAATAAAAGGTTTGTTATCTTCACAAAATAAATTTTTTAACAAGAAAGTACAGAAAAATTTGATCAATTGAGTTTCAATGCATTAAGATTTTACTATATTTTTATCATAAATTTCATTAATTATAAATATTACCTGAGCAAGATACAAATCATAAGCTTGAAGATTAACAAGATGGCTGCGAACAAGACAATCAAATGCATCCAAATTATAACGAAAATCTTCTCGGCATTCAATGAGACATCTAGTTACTTGTTTACTTGTCCATTGAATTCCATAAACTCTTGGATCTGCTAATGCTTTAAGAACTAAAAGATGCCCTTCTCGAAAACGTATTGTTAATTCAGGATCAGTTGATAATGATTGAGTAAGACCTTCAAGCAATCCTTCAACAGCCTAATAATGACATTTATGAAATAAAATTAAAATCATATAATATTACTTGTATAAATATTTTTTTTATGGAATATAAAAAAAAATTATGATCAATACATTATATTTATAATGCTTATCCTATGAATCACTTTCTACTAAATAAGCTAAATGAATGACTTTGAAATATGATTTTCTGCATTTTTGAATCAATAAATCATTTCATAGTTAAAAAGATAAATATTATTTTCCATTATAATTTATCTATAGAAGATATGATTTTGAATTGAGTTTTGCAATATAATGAAACTTCTATCATTCTTGGATATATTGCTTTCATGAAATCATCGTTCAGTTTCTAAGGTCCCTGAACAAATCCTATTTAAAATATTGAAATTAAACCTACATCAATCATTCCTTGATTTATTGTTCTCTCACATTTATTGATCAAAAATTTTAATTTTCAAAGAACTTTAATCCAAACTAATCATTTTAAAGAAAAATTTATTTTATCTTTTACAGTTAAGCAGTGATTAATGCCACCAACACATTATATCATCATCATCAGTCACCACCCACATTTGACAACATTAGAGTGCCAATAATGAGTCTACAATCTCTGCATCTACATTCTTACTTGATCCAGTTGCAATGTGATGCACATTATCACAAAAGGTAAAGTAAACTTACCTGCTCTTGTCCAAAACTTTGCATTATTTTATTTCAAAATTTGTAAAATTTCAAAACTTCATGATGCCTTTAGGTATTTAACCTTTAACGCTCCTCAAATTAAAAAAAAAATTTCCCATACCCCTTAAATTTAACATGTAAAAATTTCTTACTCTAAAGGCACTTGGGGAAATATACTTTTAAGAGCTGTTCCTAGCTGCATGATCATATGATCAACATCATCATCATTTGGATCCAATGTATAAAATGTATAAACTTTTCCATCAATAGTCAAACAAAGCTATAAAAATACATTTGATTATAATCAATATTAAAAAAAGAATAATTGGTAATCTAGAAATAAAAACAAAGTTGTTATTAATGAATTATCATCATCATTACAGAATTCTCATTTAGCAAGTTACCTTAAAAACAAACAAGTGAATCAGAACATTAAAAAATAATAAATTTTCATTAAAAACTGTCTTATAACAATCATTTCAGAGATTTGAATATAAGACAACTCCTACTTTTACTGAAATATTATTGAAAAACATCATCTTATATTCAAGATATGTTTATTTTTTAGCATAAATTTTGACTACTTGTCATATATTATGATTGCAATCAGATGTTTATTAAATGAATTAAGTGTAAATTCAATTATTTATTTTTATTTTCTTGTATAATTCAAGAAATTAATGCAAGAAATGTTTGCATATATAAACCCTTCATCATTTAGATCAGGGCTGTCCAACCCATGGCCCACCACACTAATGAATGCGGCCCAACATCTATATATATAAAAGCCCAAGTTTGAAAAGAGTAATGCTATTTAAGCGATATTATTGGATTACGACAACCACATGATATGCCTAGCTGGCGATGCTATTGGATTAGCAGTCTCATTGTACTGTACGATCACATGTTAATTATAGACTAATCATTTTATATCTTTTTCAGAAATTTTTTCCACATAAAAAATGATGCATGAATAATTTCCTCAAAAATTTGAAATAAAAAATTTTTGTTAAATAATGAAAATCTAAAAATTGTTTATTTATTTATATAACATTCATTTTTGGAAAGTAATTATTATTAAATATACAGTAGTACATTTTATCCTTAATATTGGAATAATTAGTTGAAATGAGTAAAAACCGCTTTTTATTGCAGTTTTACATCAAAGGAACAATGAATGAAGCAACTATTGAAGAAGAATGTTTTGTTAGTCTTCTACAAACTGATTGCTTCATCCACAATCATTGTTTTGCCGCTCATTTAGTCACAGCTTGATGTCCAATCTAACCATTCGGTAATTTCCCGACACTTTTGTCCCAAGTTGCAACCGCATCTAACCAGACAACCCGGAGCATGTTCACGTGACAGTCACGCGACACAGAATAGGATAAAATATACGTTGTATCCACCCAATATGATTGTCACTGATTTTGGTTACAAACTATTCTCTGAAAGATTCTATTCTTCTATGCTTTTTATCTATCCTTTCGGATTACGCAAAAAATAAAAAATAAAAAATAAACAATTAGCATAAAAGCTAAATTTTTAAACGTTTTATATTTCATAATACAGTAAAAAGACAATCTAGAAGTTATATCAGCGAAAAATTTGATTTTAAAGAAAAGCAAAAGTATAAAACGATTTATCTTTTACATCTTTTGAAAATTATGCAGCTATATTTAGTAATAAATAAATTCTACTCGAATAAAGTAAATTTTGCATTGAATTTATAAGCAATAAATGTACTAAAAGGAAAAATTACCCCAAAGCAAATTTTGTTTACTGTAAGTGTAAAAAAGCTAGACAACAAAACAATCTGGCGAAAATGATATATGAGGTATGATGAACGAGACCGCTTATAGATCTATTAGTAATGCTTTACATGTGCTATTTATCGATCACTTCATCAACTGAAAATTCCTCTCCACACAAAATGGATCAAAATATTTCGTACATGGTTACATTAACGTTTAATTATTTTTTAACAACTTTCCAAAAAATCATTTCATTCAGTTGATAATAAAGCTTTCTTTTTCCCCCCTCTTTTTTTAAAACTAAATAAAACTTTTTCGCATTAATTTCTCATTATGATAATGACGGAATTTAAATATTAGTGATAATATTTGAATAATGATCAATAATTATACATATTTTTATTACACAACTTTTTATATATTAATATAAAATATTAACTTGGACTGGTAGGATACATTATTTTAAGATTTTTACAAAATGGAAAATGTAATTATGATTTTTTTTATATTTATTGTATTCTATCATCTTTAT
Source organism: Olivierus martensii (assembly GCA_000484575.1). Lineage (NCBI taxonomy): Eukaryota > Metazoa > Arthropoda > Arachnida > Scorpiones > Buthidae > Olivierus > Olivierus martensii. The sequence goes on from AYEL01086212.1 coordinate 16,501, forward strand.
TATTAATTTTTATAAATTACGATAATTTACGTGAAAATTACATTAAAATCATATAAAAAATAGAACTGTATATAAATTTTTCACTTCAAAAAAACTTGCAAACCCAGAAACTTGTTAAGTGGAAACTCATACACTAAGAACTCCTTATATTGTATAACTATGTACATTTTTTAATTATTATATATATGAATGTTTAGTATTTGTTTATTGCAATTAACATTTATAATTTCAATTGTGTTTATACTTGAAAAAACTTGTAAGGCAAAAATTCATAAAGTTAGAGCTATCTATACTTTTTCCAATCTAATTTAAAAATTTAAGTTAAAAATTGAAATTAATTAATTAGTTTGTTAATGTAAATCAAGAAAATCATTTTTCTCTCTTCAATTTACTGATGAGAAATCTTGTAAATGTGTTTGTTATAATATTTGAACTGATTATTAATACAAGAAATTAAAATTTAGAGCATTCAAATAGATTACATGAGAATTAATAAATAGGTATGAGTGAAAAATAATTATTATTTAAACTTATAAAGATAAAATTTATTAAAAATTAAGTTACTAAAATACTATTGAATGCTATTTTTATCATTTCATAATAGAGGGATTGAATATTCTTTTTTGATAATTGATAAAAAATCTGAGAGTATTTTAGATAACTAAGATATCTGAAAGTATTTTACTGGCTTTATTTTTGATAAAATTAGTTCTTTATGAGCAAAATAATAACTGAATATAAAATAAGACTTTTTATAAATATAGGTGAATATAGAAACAACAATATGTTTTAACATCAAAATCAAGAAGCATCCAATATTGCAAAAATTATTTTCCAACATTTACTTTCATTAGAAATAATGATAACTATTTTTATGATGATGTAATTTCAAATGGTATTTTAAAATTGAAGATTATGAATCTTATTATAATAAGATCTTGTCCTTTCATTATATTTAATTTCTTTTGTTTATTCACTGCTTCATATCTTCAATAAGATTATTCTAGGATAAAATATGCCTCATCTATAAGCAAATTATTTTTTTCCTTCTAGATCTTTAAGGATAGATAATCATTTTATATCTTCCCGTAATATAATCCTTTTTGATATGTTATTTCCAATTATATCTGGCAGATATTACTATTAATATTTTAACCATTCCATATTTTTAATGCTTTTTTATAGCACATTTCAAAATTTTTATTTTTATTTAAATAGATATTGCAAATCAAGGATATACAAACTATTTCAGTCAGAAGCCAATTTTTAAACTTTGGATTAAGTTTAAATCCATTCTCATATCAATTTGGATATCTTCATCTTATACCAGATGAAGATATCCAAAGTGGTAAAAATCTGTATGTAATCAGTAATGAATTACAGAATGTGAGATTGGATTTAAATTTAATCCAAATCTTAAATCAAAGTGGTAAAAATTTATACCTTTGGCTGATGATCATTTTCAATTCTTCTGCTTGATGTGCCAGATAAAATGAAAAAATTTTTTATATTAATCTTTACTGTGTCCATATTTTCATAAATAAATTTTGAAACAAGAATATTTACATATACATTGGTATCCAGAAGTTAAGCATAATCGGTATACAATAATCCCCAAGTTACAGCTTACATTATTCCAAAACTGGTAATGCTATTTGAGATGACGTAAATTGAGTCAGATTTTCCCATAAATATAATGTTAAATTGAAGTGATTTATTCTAGACAAAACATTTTGACCAAGAAATTAGATATACTTATTCTGTTCTTATGAAAGATTTACAAAAATATGAAATCTGACAAATCAAATGAAATTTTAATGAAGAAATGGCATTCGCTCTTGAACTATAGCAAAAGCATCTGGATAATTGATAAGATCTAATAATGAAAATTGTGATGAATAGGTTCTTAACCATAGCTTAAGTAAATTGGCCAAATTGATTGTGGAAACAACCCAACAACCCAAGTTTTTCAGAGTGGAAAACTCTGAAAGACTTGGGTTCTTGGTTCCATCCCTTAGAAAATTTATACATGTATGGATGTATGGACCTGTGATGAGAGCTATGGATAAATTTGAGATTTGTTCAGCAAGCTGGGTTAAATCCTATTTGAAGAAATATGGATGTATGGAATCTGGAATTGAACTTAAATTCTCCAGGATGAAGTGCAACACAATTTCATGTGGTTGACTCAATTTACTCTAAATTGGTGGAAGGAGGTATAGATTTTTCACCCAGAGATCAGGCTAAAACTGGATTCTAGCTCAACGGATGGAATTACGTAGCATTTAGAGGAAAGACAACTTATATATATATGTGAGATGCAAATTACTCTCAGCTTACATACCAATTTATTGATAACATAAAGGTAGCATAATAGAATGTAGAGATTAATTTGCTTACTATTAATAGCTTTAGTCTGAAGCAATGATATAAATACAGGACAACATATCATGAGATAACATAAATTAGAGGATTCTTGTATTTGTTAATATTTTATAAACATATTATTAGAATGGCATGAAACTATGTGGTAACATATTACAAATAAACAGCAGAAAGAACAAGTAATGAAAAATTTTATTTCATTAATTATGCAAATTTAAAAAATTAACAAAATATGATTTTCAGATGTTATCTTCTTAACAGGTGTGTTACCTTCTTACAGCCACACAAACCTTGCATCAACTTCCTATGCTTCTTATCAAGTTGTCCAACAGCTCTAGAAGCAACATGTCTCTCTTCTGAAGAAGAGCAGTTAGATGAGCTCCAGAATGGTCTTTGGTGGAGGCTGATAGGATGAAATTTACCTCCTTAGTATATCCTATACATGCTCTGTTGGATTTTAATAATAAAATTTACAAGTAGGCAGTATTAAACTTAGCAAAAGTTTTTTATTGGCAATTTTTGTATTTTTCCAATTTTTTTACACTGTTTTTTCACAACTATAATGACAATTCCCAAGTAAAAGAAATTCAAAAATTACTGTATACCAGGGCTGTCCAATTATAATGAACACGAGGGCCATAGCCTTGTTTACTAGAGATATGGAGGGCCGCAGTTACAAAAATGGGGGCGGGGCTTTGGTACTTGATACGCTATTGTCTCAACAAACGGAATGCATAAATATAACGCTTTTTTGGAAACCAGTTTTATTTCCAGATTAATAGGGTGATCCTACAAGAAATAAAATTTCTTGCAGGATCACCCTGGGCTACTTGTATTGCCTATTCTGCCCATGTACACCCCTCCGCCAATTTGAGGCAGCTTAGCATGATTCGGGAGGGATTATTATTATTATTATTAGTATTATCTTTTAATCTAATATTCCATTTTTTTTTCATTTTATATAGTCTATCATTTTCATGTATCTGTAGTTTTTCCGGAGTTCCAAGGAAAATATTGAATCGAGGTTACACTATAACAGTGTAAGTACAGTATATACTGTATAATAATGAAAAAAATCGAATTTTGACATGCACTGCTTAATGTTATCAGTCAGTTATTGTTATCAAAAAGATCTGCCCCAAAGTGATTCTAATAAGCAGCTTCTATTGTATTTCTTGAATTCGGTTTGTCCTATAACAAATATATATCCTTCTGTCAAAGTCAATTTTACATCACAGGCAAAGATGACTATCGCTACCAATATCACATGTTTATGACTATTGAGCTGAATAAAACTGAAACATTAATGTTGAAATGACAAAAGTTAAATAATAAGTAAAATGACAATAAAAAATAATATAATATCCAAATAAAGTTATAACAGCACTCTAAGCAAGGTATTCTTAATTTATTAATCAAGACTACACTTGCTTCTAATGAATGCTAATGCCTGCCCACACAGAGTACAACTGGTGGATGAATTCCTCTTGGAACACGATATACAATGGATGTGTTAGCCAGCATGCTCTGACTTAATTCTATACAACATGTACAGTGGGTGATCGGTAAACGAACACTTCACAGAACAAACTGTGGGATCCGCGGACTGATGGAATGATAGGTCAACCAGATGGTCGTGTGGCAAAGCTGTGACTTACCATCCTGGAGGATCTGGGTCCCATTTCTCCAATTTTTCAGGAAGGGTCCAGACCAGGCCCGTTGAACCTCATCCTTCAACCATCGGTTGACCCTATCATGGGTGTTAGCCAATCTGTGATGAGCTCTATAAGTGATGCCGCCAGATAAAAATATCTCACTCGAATATGGCGGCTTAACTCACATGAAAACCAAGCAGTAACTATCGCAATCGGAGGAAAAAGCATCAGCTAAAACCACCATATTATCCCAAGAAGAAGAAAAATAATGGCGACTAACCTAATGGAATGACAGGATTAGGCCTTGTGTGTTCGTGGACTTATGGTAAGAATGGGAGAACAGTAGTTTTTCCCAATTAAAATGAACTCAGAGACAATTTAAAACAAATCAAAGATTTATTAAAGAAGGTAAGAGAGACATTTGTTTTTAGAATGCATACATATCAGGATGAGGTCAATAGACTTGGGATCTCTACAATGACAATGCTATTAATCACTTCCGAAAAATCCTGAAGAAAAGAGAAAAGCAATCAACATTGGACAGATTCTTTAATGGAAAATAAACATAATAGATTAAAATGCAAGACTGTTTATGTATATATTATGGTTATTACATACTGTATAAATAAATGTAGTAAGAAATTATATAGAATATTGGTAATTATTTAGTTTCTCATATTCCATTACTCAGACTTCGCTCTAAAAACTCTTCGGACGATTTAATGGAATATTAAATCATCCGAAGAGTTTTTAGAGTGACTAAGAAATTATATAATTTTTTATTTATTTTTTTTGGGACTCCAGAACGAATTAATCAAATTCCCATAAAAACCTATGGTAAATCGCTGATCAGGTTAATGAACATTTCAGATAATGAACATTATCTTAGAACGGATTATGTATAGGATGCTGTTGCAGCTTTATTGAGTTTTCAATTTCTATAGTTGTTTGCCAACAACCTCCCAGCACACGCTAAACTGTCAGCTGCTCTTGAAGAAAAGTGGCAATTATTGCCTTCAGAACAACTTGATCATCTCTTCAAAGGCATGAAATGTCTGTATTAAGCATGCATTCATGCCTCAGGAGAACATATTCCATATTAAACTGTTATTTTGTATTGTTTGTGAAACCCATTATGTCTTATAAACATCTTGTAATCATTTTTTCCCTTCTTATTAATGCAAGTATTGATTTGTTGCTGTTTGTTTTGAGAGTATTTTGTTCATATGATACTTGTCTGCATTTTAAAGTAAATTGATTAAACATTTACCAGTTCTATCCAGTTTTAGTACCTGTTCTTAACTTTTGGAAAGTAGTGTATATGAACACATGTAAACACACATCTACATTACAAACCATCACCCTAAAATTAACCTATAATAAGCTAAGTAAAACATTGTAGCTTTGACTATCAGAGTGCAAAATAAATACTTTTATAATTATTTGTGTTTGAATATCATTATAATTTCTCTTTATGTTGCATTTTCTTGAGTAATAATATACAAAAGTTAATAAGATTTTTAGAGGTATATAGTACTGAAAGTTTGGAAAACATTGTTCTATAAGAAAGTTTCTGTTAGCTAGCAAAATATTTTTATTTTAAAAATTGGTCCCTGATTAAATAGTTTGTGTAGTCCTGCTATAATGTAAATCTAATTTCTATGAAATCAGGCATGTGCTATTACACTATATAAAATATTCTCAGTCACTTATGGGTTAATAATGTTATAGTTATAGCATTAATACTTTGATATATGAATGTATTATTAATTTAGACAAGACGTTACTAAATATAAAAATATGAATACAGTGACTACTAACTCACTATGTTAATGATATTTTATACTAAATGATATAACTTATAACTACTATATACTTTAATGATATAACTTATTTTCAGACAAAGGGAAAATGCAAATAAAATGAAAAATAAGAAACATCATATTGCTATTGAATTTATTTCTTATGGAGATTTAACTGATATTGAATTTGTCAGATGCCATTTGAGAGATACTTCAAATAGTAGCAAAAATTCTATAATAATTTGCCAAAATTATGCAGTAAGTATTTTTTATTATTAAGATTAATTGTTTTATTAATGTTATATAACAAAGCCATATAATAAATAAACAATCCAGTTCATTAAATTAAAAATCAGAAGAAGGAGATATATCGAATATTCATTTAAGGCTAATTATGATCTATACTTGATGACAACATCGCAAGTCAGTATTGAGTCTATGGGAATGGCATATTACCAACTTTTGTGACGGTATTAATGCACATAGAATAGTCAATTTCGATGTAAGAGGTAACAGCATCAGTAAGAACAATGTTTATTTTATGTAATTGTGCCTCTGAGTTTTCAATTTTGAATAAACATTCAATGTAATTTTGTTCATTTGAGGGCTAATCATGCAAACATTTGAGAATGACTTAAAGTTACACCTCTCTGCTAATTTAGAACACAGAATTGATTGGAGTTTGCAAAACATTGTTGCACATCTGATCATTGAATATATTATAGACATGCAGTTAATTTACTACAGGTTAAAATCATAATTTTATTTGAAGCTTATAGTTTATTTGTCAAAATTGTCATTATTTTTTGGCAATTTACTGTAACATCGTAAATAATTTAGTGGGCTATATCATCATAGTAGTGATATAAATGAACTTCGGCTCTCCCATAGACTCAATACTGACTTCTGATGCTATCATCAAGTATAGATTAGTAATGACCAAAGACAGCACATGTACTTCTTGTGGCTAGAGATTCAACAATTATGAAAAATATTGATTCTCAATATTACTTCATACATTTCTAGAAAGAATCAATACTATCTAATATTTGTTTAAAAAATATACTATAAGTATTGTATAGCAAAAATTTAAATTAAGTATTTCTAAATGAAATAAAAACTGTTGATTAAAAATAATCATTCCTTAAAAATATAATTTTATGAAACACCAAAAATGTTTAAAATTTTATTACCTCTTTCAATTGATTAAAAATAATTTAATAGAAATCTATTTATTAAAATTGCTGTGTATTATGCAAATTATAATATACATTTGATTCTCGTTATTCGCAGTAGTTACATTCTGTAAATTCTTTGTGAATACTGAACCATTGTGCTTATGGGAAATATAGAGTTAGGTTGCTGCGAACCTTTCATCCCAACATTTTCATCCTTGATTTATGTGGGTTTTTTTCTGTTTAAAGACATCTTATTTAATGTGTATTACATTACTTACAAATAATTATAGTATATATAGTGTATAGTACTATATACAGTATTACATAAGTATATGTAGTGTATAGTACTATATACAGTTATAATATATAATGTGTTAGTAATAAATTACTTAATAAAATTGTTTTTTAAAAAATTTAAATTACTACTGTTACTAAAAAAAACATAAAAAAGATAGAAGTAAAATAAGCAGAATAAAAATAAATAAATAAAAATAATAAGTTCAAATATTCATTATATTGTAAGTCCTATATGTCTCTAAGACGTATAGGACTTACAATATAATGAATATTTCCATGCATTATTGCTAAGTGTCAGGTATTAATAATTGGTTTATTACACAGTGTCCCTTCTTATTTGTTTCGTATAGAAAGGACAATGTGTAATAAACCAATTAGACCTGACACTTATCAATAACGCATGGAAATAGTGCGAGAAAAACAAAAAAATTTAACAATAGATATTAACTTACATTAGAGATTAGTAACAGTAGTAATTTAAATTTTTTAAAAACAATTAAGTAATTTATTACTAACATCATATATATTATTAATAAATAATAATTTTGGACATGGTCATCCTCTAAGCACTGATAACCTTAACTTTTATATATATATAATTGTTAACAAATAGAAATGCAATTACAGTAATCGATAACTGGTAGTTTTTGCAAAAATTGGAAAATTATTTTTTTCAATTTCTGCAAAATTTGACTTATATGAACTTTGGTCCCAATTATTTATGTAAGTCAGGGAATACATGTACATAATATTCTCTTATTTATTTACATTGTTTGCTTTTGTATATATTATAAATAATTTTAAATATAGTATACATTTTTATATCAAGAGTTTGCTCACTATTTAATAACAATACTATTAATATTTTGATATCTTTCCTTACATTGTATATTGTTTTCATGCTGTTTATGAAAATATTTTATCTATGCATTTTAAAAGTTTTATATTGCAAAAATTGTAATATTTTATTAAATCTGAAAATTTTGTTTTATAGTAGAAACAATCATTTTATCTAGAATATTATAGCATTATCAGATAAATGTTTGCAATTCTTACATAATATCCTAGTATATTTTTAAATATTCAATAATTACATATTCGTTTTCTTAAATTATCTTCACTTCCATATTTCTACAGAACTTTAAACAAATTTTCTTTATGTTCTTTATTTTTTAACTGATTAATTTTTATATAATTTTAATATAGTATAAGCTAGTTAATAAATAAATGTTTCAAATTATAACTTATATTTTCTACCTAATACCTAGTTTTCTCAAAGTAAGATATCTTTCTAATTTAATTGAAAAGGATGAAATTAATTGTTATCACTTATTTGTGGTTAGACAGTTTTAAGCAATTAAAATATAACAACAAGTTAAATAAAATTAAAAATAAATAATCTGGGTGCTATTTGAGGTAAGATTTTAGTATCTGTATAAGTAACAATGACATCTCATTTCCCATAATAGTGATGTAAAGTTTAATTTTAATCTTTTGCTTTATTTTTGATATTAATATTCTTTTATGATTATTTTTGTATTTTGTGTTATGTTATTAGGAACAATGTAGATTGTGTTTGTGTGTAATGAATTTGACTTTTTACTATCATAGTAGTAATGGAATAATTTCACTATTATTCTCTTTGATTTTGAGAGTTGAGATGAGCTTACAATGGGCTCAAAAATATTTCTAAAAATAGTTTCTATATAGAACTTTTGTTTGTCTTTTCATTTTAGTAACAAGCTTTATAATTAATTTTGGCTAAAAAACTTTATCATTAAGAAATAATTTTGAGGTTAATATCTGATAAACTAACTTCTAACAGATTGTTTTAGCATAAAACTTAAAGCATTTTTAGATAAATAAAACTTAATTAAAAACTCATTTACAATACTGTACAAATAATATAAATATTAATTTGATTAACATATATGAATAATTAATTATAATAATATTTTTTTCTTTCAATGTCCCTTTTATTCAAAGAACATTGTACAGTCAATCTCAATATATGACCCCCACATTACAACCATTATTTTCATTTGATATCTCTAAAATTCCAAATATACATCTATAGTTCACATTAACTGTTGTGTCCAGCATAGAATCTATACATCATCCCAAACAGGAAAACATAGAGTATCAACCAAATTCACTGATTTGATAATTTTTCTGAAATTGAATGATCCTTCCCTATCACACTTCATTTTTTATTTTTGCTATTCTATTTTTTATATATAAATTTTAAAATGTGTTTATGTTTCTCTTTCATATTGAATGTTTATTTTTTATAATATATGACTGTAAAAACATATGGTTTTATATATATATATATTCCAATTTTTTCGAAATTGAATTAAAATTGTAGTTTTATTTTATAACTTGTGCATCATTTCCAGATAAAAATATGTACCAAAAATAAAAATTAATATTTTAAATTTAATTCAGAAATATTGTTGGAAATAGAGAGAGAGAGGGCATTACTAATTTGTTTGATCTGAGAAGAATGAAGATGATAGGAAAGTAAAGGAATGATTTAAAGTAAGAGTGGGCAACCTCCGGCCCACAAGCCACATTATTTTATTATATCTAATACCAGTGCTATGTATACTTACATATCTGTACCTTCAACGCTATGTATACTTACATATCTATACCTTCTCTTTTTTAAATAAATACTACATTGTTGTTTTTGTTTTGGCCTGTGGCCCACCATAAATTTTTCTATACGGCCCCTCTACAAAAAAAGTTGCCCATCCCTAGCTTAGACTAACGGATAGTAATATACAAAAAAAAGGTTGCTCACTCCTGATTTAAAGATTCCTGTTAAGAGATAATGTGACAGGTCATTAGCAGAAAAAAAGAGAAGCAACCAACAGTTTTATTAAAAAATAAAAGCTAACATTGTATATGTATATATACAGTGAAAACTGACTTCATGACCACACCTGTATAAGAAGACCACCTGATGTGACACCACTATTTTTATGGGAACCAAATTTTTTCCCATAGAAATAATGCTATTTGACCCTCCATAAGACGACCCACCTGCCTAATGCGACCACAACCATCATTTTTATAGACCAAATATAAAGTGAAACCGTCTATGACGACCATAATTTTTTAATATCATTACTAATTGTCTATCTTTATTGCTTACATCAGTACCATTTTCTTTTAAACTTAAATTTTATTTAAGCCAAACCACTACAATTGAAAAAATTGCATTGTATGAATTTTTCCCCATATTCATACAACGAGAATGACATAGAGCGCTAGAATAACAAAATCACAGTGTCATTTCTACTTTAATGCGATATCTTTTTAATATGCACAGTCCTTAGATTTGTATCTATAATATGATAATTAAATTTTTGTATTAAAAATCTTAAAAATCATAGCTTGAAGGCCTATGGTGAAGTGATATAGGGGAAACAGGGAAAGTGAAAACAATCAGCCACCAGATCTGGATGTTTGTGTTCTATGGCAAGCGCATTAATCAAATGTAATCTCATACATATTTGATGCTATCACTGCACTTTGGATGCTGAAACATGGCTAAACGGAAAGTTAATTCCTTGAATTTAGAACAGCGAAAAAGGGAAAGTTAATTCCTTTTAGCCAATTTAAGACAGTAAGAAAGGTCTTTCTGAACGAGCATTAGCAGAAAAATTTAACGTAATTTAACAAAGATCCACAGAATATTGTCTCAAAAAGAAATTCTGATTAAATAGAGGAACGACGGAAATCGCAACCTTAAGCAAATGACACCCTGCAAGAAACATGCTCAAGAATTAAACAATAAAAAATTGTTGTCTCAATTAAATGACATCGAACACTGCTTTGCCATAGAAATTATAAAAAATAAAAGTAAAATTATAAAAAATGTACTATCAATAGCAAAACAATATTGATAGTTTTTTAGTTTTTTTCATACTAATTAAATATATTGTTTTTTTAATAAATGATAAACTGTGTTATAAATTGTAACAAAAACATACATTTTGATTTTATTAAAATGTAATCAGTTTATTTCATTTAAACATACTGTATTATAATTAACCTGTATAAACGACCAGTTTTGATTGGAACTGGACTGGAGGTGGTTGTCTTATACAGGTTCTACTGTATATATATATATATATATATATGTATGTATGTATGTATATACAATAGAACCTACCAGTACATATTTTGGAATGACGAATATTTACAGAAATTTTTTTTTTCCAATTCTTATTACTGTATGTATATATTGTATCATATAGAAATTTAATTCTTAAATAGTTTGATTAGTAAATATCAATTTTTTCAGCCAATTTCAAAATATTGATTAAAGTTTATTTTTCTGTAGGATTGGAAGATGAATTACTTGGACCGTCCACTGTCCATTCTCAAAATGGTGATAAAACTTCTCCACTGATAAAACAGATCCTAGCTAGCACTAAGTCAACTATTTGTCCTTCAGCACAAAAACAATGTGTACGTCCACCTGATTTAAGTGACGAAGTTATCAGAGTTTTGGATAAACTGCCAGATTTGTCTTTCATGCAAGCAAAAGTGTTGATGTTTCCTGTACATAATCTTTCTGATCATTGAGAAAGAAACTCCAATAGAAGAAAAATAGACAGTTGTTAATTTATCACTCAACTTTTCTGATTTATTATTTTTATTTTTTCTTTTGAAAGGTTGGGTTAATATTTTTTTTTATTTTGCACAAATCTTAATTTAAGCACTATACTTTTGAAAATTTAAGTAATGGCTATTTTAACATATTACAGTATTGTTTATTTTATTTTGTTGATTTATTAATATTATTATTATTATTATTATTTGTATATTCGTTCCTAAATAATCAATACTGGGACAATAGAATAGAATCATCAGAACATAATTGAGTACCCATAATATGTACAGTACATAATATTATGGGATGAAAAAATAATATTTTTCACACTTGTTTTTGTGGAAATAGTTTTTCTCATTTACAGGAATAAGAATGTTGATAAACTAGTAGAACGTGATTTGAACAAATTTAAAATATTTTAATATTCTCATTATAATTTAAATAGAAAAAAAATCATATGTATCAAGTTTTATGAATATTGCATAAAATCTACAGCAACTCAAATCTTGCTCAATAAGACAGAAATACAATAATTTGCATTGTGTGTTTTCTTTTAAATTTAATATTGTATCATAATGTAGAAATTAGTTATATAGTCTATTGATAAGATACAAAAGTTTCCATTATAAAATGCAAAAACATGATTATAAAGTGATAGAAAACAGTACACGGAAATAAAATAACCTAAAAAGCTTTTCAATCTTTCTTTCAGCACCAAAATTTCTAATTAAATCAATGAAAAATATAAAACTATCGAGAAATATGTTCATGGATGCAAATATGGAAAACATAGCACTTACTAATGCACATTTTGCATGCATTGATGATCAACTTTTGAAATACCCAGTATTTATTATTATTTTTATTTTTTACTGATAGAAACATTCCAACTGTAGATTGTAAATATGAAAATTTGCAATCTTAACTAGTGATTTTTTGCAATAAGCTTTTGTAGAACAAAACAAAACAAAAAAATCTCTGCCAAAATGTCTACAAAAGTTAAAAATTCTTTTAGATTAGTATAAAGACAAAATTCATTGTATTTACTTTACACTAACATTATGCTAAATTTCAAATGGCTGTGTATAGAATACATTGAATTAGAAAATCTTTACATTATCATATGTATAAAGTCAAAAGATATATATATATTATAAACAAATTATATATATATATATATATTACTGTTTACAGAAAAGAACATATATTCCCACTAGTGTTTACACTGAGTGGCATTATGTACTTATATTTAGTGATAATTTTATCATCAGATATAGCAGCAGTTGTTAGAAGAATTGAATTATTCGGATGATAGTAAGGAAAGTAACAATTGATATTGCTGCTGCAGTTCAAAAGATGTGTATAATTTATGGAAATTTATTTTAACAGGAATGTAAAAAATAAAAAGAACTAAACATGAGTTCTGAAATGTGATTTGTACAATATTTTGAATTATGTTATGTAGAATACTTAGTAGTTTGTCCTAAAATTGCTGTAAATACAAAAGAAAAATATTGTATTGATTTTTAAGAGTATGAAGTTTTTCTTTTGAAAAGAAATAAAATTCAATTGATTTTTACAGTTTGGTAGAAAGTTTCACTAAATTTTTATTCAAATAATATAGTATTTCAAAAATGATTACATTATTAGTTTTTAATGAGATGGTACCCATTAAAAGCTTTTAAGGATGCTTTTGGCAGTATAATAATAATAATAATTAAAGAATTTTAAATGGCACATATGAATTTTATTATTATATATTATAAAATGAGCCATAAATCATTTTACATAATACAGGTGTTCTACTTTTGATGACTTCTTCATAAGTTGAAAATGGCTGACAATAGTTGCATCATCAAATATCTTTATCCATTTCTAATCAGAAGCTGAATTATTGGATAAACACATAATGTGCATTCAAACACTGTATATTTATAGTTGATATATAATAATAAAACTATTTTAATAGTTAAAGGAATGAAATAAGGTGAAACTTGCTTATAATAACAGTCATGTAATCCAAAAGAATTTTGTTATAACTATTATTTATAATATCCGAGAACGTAGTAACATCCAGAATTGAATCCAGATCCTCCAAACTGGTAAGAAACTGCTTTATGATGTTCTGCTGACTGTAAATTTTTAATAAAATAGAAATAAATATTTCTAGCCAATATGCTATGGCAGTTATAAAATTGGATTATCATAAGTCAAATAATTGTAAATAGAGGAATATCTATATTGAAATTTTTTAAAAAATTCAATATCCGTCAATAAAATATAATTATCCTTTATTCTGACTATGAGGATTGCATTCTTGAAATACATATTGGCAGAAATAACATGAAGAAATTAATGATTTACGAGAAAATGGAGGTTATGTTGCAATAATTCTGCACATATTATTCATTTAATATAAAGTATTGAGTGAAATGTAAAATAATGTAATTCACCATTAATTAGCACTTAATCTGATTATGATTACTATTGTATATATAAAATCTCCTTGATTAATCCAATTATTTATTTTTTAAAATGTACCTAAAGTATTTATTGATGTTGAATTTATTTGATATTTAGAATTACAGAAATAACATAAAAACCAATAAAATATTTTCAAAAATTAAAATAAATCTTAATTTGATGACAAATATATGATTGATTTTATTAAAAATTTGATAAAAAAAAATTTGATTAAAAATTTATTAAAAATATTAAAAATTTGATCAAATTTTTAATACAATCATCTTTTTTTTCTCATAAAAAAAGTTTAATATGATAAATATAATTGTTTTATATTGCAAGTTTTTCAATATCTTAAATGAAATTTGTTTAATACAAATAGTTCTTTATTGAATTATAAAAAAAATGAAAATGCATGAATCGTAATTTGTATACATCAGTATTTCTCAACCTTTTTGTTTTTGTTGAACACATTTTAATATTTTAAAATTTGGCGGCACACTTAGATATTTTAAATAATTATTTACATTTAACAATGAATTTTTACTAACAGATTATTATATTCTTATTTATTACATTCAGATTACAGACATACTCATATAATGGGATCATTAAATGGTGACCCTTATTGCGTTATAGCGCCACCTGCAGATTTTATCTATTTAAAGAAACTATAATTTTAATTTAATTTTTATTCCTTAATTTTTAAATTATGGATATTAGCAAAAAATTTTGGCTGTCAGAAATTAGAGGATTAGATTTTTCTAATGCTATTCTATTTTTAGGAATTGTACAATAGGCTGTCACAGAAATTAGAGGATTAGATTTTTCTAATGCTATTCTATTTTTAGGAATTGTACAATAGTTCAACTGTAAAAGAGATATCCAGCCAACCACATTTCATTATTAATATATGTGATTCATATGATTATGTACATAAAATTCATTCTTATTTTTGCGGCACATCTTCAAAGGTTTGGCGGCATACTAGTGTGCCGCAGCCCAGTGGTTGAGAACCACTGGTATATATATGCATATAATACTTTAGCCATGTTGATATAGATGAATGAAAAATATGCTCATCAGCAATTGATTCCTAGAAATAAGCAGATTTATTTGAAATCAATGAGTTATTTTTGTTTTTATTATGCAATTGAGAAATCAAAAACATATGGAAAAAATCTCAATTTCCCATGAGTTATTTTTACAAATTTGAGAGAGAGATGTTATATTGGGAAAGCTTTGAAATCATAACAAATGGTTACTTTAAGTTTACAGTAGTAGTAATCAACAAAACTGAATATTGAAACAGATTCATTTCTGAAGATGTAGTTTTATTAAACTTTCTATCATGCTTAAATTCTGTTACAAATAAACATGCATCAAATATGATTACAGTGGTACCTTGACTTACGAACTTAATTTGTTCCTGTCTGCGGTTCGTAACTCAAAAAGTTTATATTTTGAAAACCCAGTTTTCCATTTTATCATATGGGAAATCAATCAATCCCAATCCCAGATTTAGAGATTTCGAAAACAAAAAAATATATGCATTTGTGTATAATTATTATTATTTTTGAAATCTTTGGTTTTCTATATGCTTTTTATAAAAACCATTTTCCATTAAATGAAAAAAAATCAATTTTCTTGTGACTGGTTTTGTAGTTCGGTATTCAATTTGTCGTTATCAGTTGCTTTTTTTTGGTCTCTCAGGTTTTAATTTGTGTGCCAGTTAAAAATTAATTAACAAAGAATTTGATATAACTATTAATTATTATGTAGATTTTTAATATCAAAAATAAGCAGTCTTTATCACATTAACAGTTATATATTTATATATTAAAAATTAATTGAGATATTTTTATACAAAACTTATAGAAAATATTTTACAAATATAATATTAAAAAGCATCATGGTTTTTATTTAGAAGCCAAAATAGGATATGAAAAAATATTTGTATCTCAAAAAGTTTGTATGTAGAATGATTCTTAAGTCGAGGTATCACTGTATTTGTAATAGAAGTTAAACATTCTTTGAAAGAAAATAGGTTCTTTATTCTAGAATCAATACAGATAATGACTGCTTGTAAGCTGTATATTTTTTCTTTGTAGAGAGACAGTAATTAAAATGATTTGCTGTTATAGAGCTTGTTTTTCTCTTGATACTACAGGTGTTAAATATTTGCATAAAAATATCATGACCTTCTCTTCATAAAATAATAATTAACTATTTTATGAGAAAAGGAAACAATGATACAAATTTTTTCTAAAAAAAGGAGTTGCTACTATGTAAAGTTTGGGAATTGTTGCTTTAATTTACATTTAGAAAGGAACTCTATGGAAAGGCAATATAACCTCTTCATAAAATAATAATTAACTATTTTATGAGAAAAGAAAACAATGATACAAATTTTTTCTAAAAAAAGGAGTTGCTACTATGTAATGTTTGGGAATTGTTGCTTTAATTTACATTTAGAAAGGAACTCTATGGAAAGGCAATATAAGATTATATTAGTTGTCTTAAGAATATTAAGACAACTAATATAATCTAACAATAAGATCAACTAATAATACAATAAAATTATATTAGTTGTCTTAAGAATATTAATATACAGGTATTCCTTGATTTATAACTGCTGTACTTGTGACAATGACGTAATTAGAAAAATTTTGTGATTGGTCAGTGCAATTCATGTACTTATGAGCAATAGTCTAATGTTTTTTTTTGTCTGATTACTGTAGTTTTGTGGTCATTACAATAATATATAGTGTCCTAATAAAAAATCGGTAGTGTGAAAACCATAAATTCAGGATATTTCCAACTTCTGACTTTAGGGTTCGAACCGAATCCCATCATAAGGATTAATCTTTTCCATGAAATTCCTTTCTAAATGTAGTGTAATAGACAGGACTTTGATATCAATGTTGTTCAGTGCATTCTTTGATTCAAAAATAAATGTTATAATCATCCAAATCTTCATTAAAATTTCAAAGAATGATTTGTGGATAAGAATATTCATTATCAACTCTACAATATAAATAAAATTTCATAATTTATAGTGTTTGTGAATAGTAAAAGTATGCCTTTTGTATAAAAAAAAAACTTTAGATAAAATACATAAATTATTGAGCATATAAAGTTTTTTTTTATATTTTATAAATATAATAACTATCTAAATTTGAAATTATAGTTATCTAAAAATTCATAATTAAATCATTGGTATAGTTTTAAATATTTGACAGATTTTTACCAAAACAGCCAATGAACCAAATTACAAGTGTTTCGGGAGTGGAAAAACTTCCAGTGATGAGGGGATTTGAGATTTTCAATTGTATAAATTAAAATTTAGAATGTATACATGGCTTGATTAGTCATTTTTTGTGCAATGTAATAAAATATTGACTAAATTCATAAAGTATCTCCACGTGATATCAAGAAATAATGGACCTTGGTCATTTTTGCAAAAGCAAACTTTACTTTCATTATTTAAAATTGGAATAATAAAAGCACTAAATAGAGGGAAAAGACAAATTTTATTAAATATTTTCAAATCTTGTTTTTTAGATATATAAATAATGTTTATTTTATATATTATATTCATATATTTATATTTAAACATATACAGTTGTCTCGCATTTTTACAAACCTCTAATTTATGAACTATTTAGTTGGTCCCAAATAGTCCATAATGCTAATTAATGCCATTCCCATTTACAAAATTTCAATTTTAAAAACTTTTTGGGGTCTGTACGAGTTCGTAAATCGAGAGTCCACTATATGTATAAAATATGACAAATCTGAAAATAAATTTACCATAATAATGCTTCCTCTATTTCTATTTTAGACTTCACCATTGCTTGGTATTGCAAGACTGATTAGTATCTTTTGTTTTTATAAAATTCTGATGTTTGATAAGTTGTCATAAAAGCATTTGTTGTTAGGATTGCTTAAATACATAGATAACTGCTGAATATCAGCTAGCTTAATTAGTGGTTTCATTTTCAAATGTAGTTTCTTTGAAAGTTTTATTTCTAATGGATATTTTTTCCGACATCCCACTACAAGATTGCTTCACTATATAGTACTCATTATAACACTTGACGTGAAGTAGTAGTTTTGGTACTTTAAAAATACTTCTGTAAAAGCAGCTGTATAAAATATATCATCTTTGCTATATTTTAACAACATTAAATAGAGAAGACTTGATATACATCTTTTATGATTTCATCAGTGACAATCCATTTTTCTATCTATAACACTGAAACCTTGGATGTTAGGTAGATCTGACTTATAGAACTTCAAACAATAGCCTAAATAATACACAAAAAAATTCACCCTGCAGTAGTCTGAATCAGAAATCCATTGCTTATCAGACATATCCTAGCTTATTGAACTCCATCTTTCAACCTTGTTGATCACCTCAGAGTGATGGATTCCAAAAGTGGCCACTGCCAAAAATATTCTATGTATGATTCAGCAGCATAATTAAACTATTGTAAGAAATAACTGAAGTCCATGAACATCGAGTGTATTTGTAAAAGTACTGATAAAAATTACCAAAAATATTTAAATTTCAGCTGTTAATGAAATAGATATAACTATATAGTAGATTATTATTTACCCAAACAACAAAAACCGAGAACCATTGTTCAGATTAATATGAACATTTTTGGCTGATTTGGGATTTAATGATGCCTTTTGTCCATTAATATATTTTTGCTATTTGTGATTTTTATTACTATATTTGCATTGAATAAAGAATTTTCAATTTTATGTTTTTGTTAACATTGTTTATTTTGTATGTAATTCATCAAGACTTTTTTTTCCATTTCATTTCAGTTACCTTGCAACTTTTCTTCTGTTTGCAATAAATTCTAATTGAATCATTAAATTATAAACGAACAGTAGCACATAGAAAATTTAAAATTGGTCATCAGATAAAAGATCCGAAATTTGAATTCTCAATATATTTTATTTTTAAAGTATTTTCCAACAACTTGACAGAAAAAGATTATTATTATAAAATTCTTTCAATGGCAAATTATTTTATTGTATGTGAATGAAATTGTAGATTAGTTGTTTGAAACATTCAAATGCAAATATTTTTGTTATTAGATCACTTCCATGCTAAAACTATGATGATAAGGAATGGTTGTAGTGTGTGTGACGAATTCTCAAGACGGCTTTGGAAAAATACATTCATTTTTCTTGCAAAGTTGTTGATGGATAAAAAAATCATGTGATTAAAGGTTATTTAAAATATATCTACATTTCATATATTAATATAAAAATTTAATGAATAAGATTTTTGTTTTAAAAATTAAATTATATTTAATAGAAATGAAAACTTTTTACATTTTTTAGATTAAAAAGAATTAAGTTTTTTTTTGTTTTCTAAAAATTTTTAGTGAATGGATACAATTTTGCCAATAAATAATTTGTAATATAACAATTTTTTGAGTAAATAATTTTTATTAAATTTATTTTTGTAACTTTAAATCAAGGAATTATAATTTGAACTTTCCTTCACATAAGAATTATAGAATATTATTTATACAAAAAGGTATGTATATATTTTATTACATAACATATATAAAATTGCTTTATTTGGAGTAGTCAACTTGCAAAGGCCTCCAAAACAATTTGTAAGACCGTGATAAAAATAGTCCAAAGTATGGAATTTTCTTCAGACTCTTCTTTTGTAGATGGTGATGGCACTGGTGGTAGGGAAGATCCTGGAGATGAGTTTTCTATGCCGTGATCTTTGTACTCTTCTGGCGAATCATCAACAATGACTTCAAGTTCATATATGCTGAAATCTTGAGAAGGATGTCCATAAACCCCTATGATTATCGGACGCTTAAATTCGAATGGTACATCAATTCTATCCAGCCCACACGTTACTGATTGTAAATTATGATTTTCTATTTCAAACGTTGGCTGTTTTGTGTGATCTGATATATACAAGTCACTATCTCCTTGGAGAGTATTTAGAAGAATTGTAATACTACCTTCTCTCGACAATGTATAATAACTGTAATTTCCAGCTCCTACTTTTCCAATTAGTTTTTCATGAAACACAACAGTAGAGTATATACATGAAACCCAAAGGCATAAGATCAGAAAAACAGTTCTTATATATTTGATATTCCAAATTTTTGCCATTGTTAGCAGTCATCTAAAAAACAAAATGAAAACTAATTCATTAAAAATCCAAATTCAATGCAAAAATTTAATAATTTAATGACATTTCAAAATTAATTTTTATCTAATAAACAATAAAATTATTTTCTTCTAGATGACAATATTAAAAAAAAAAAAATGCTTTTTTCCCCAAGTCATTTCATTATAAATAAGTAATTACTTGCAGGCAACCTACATTGATAGAATAGTACTTTTCTCATACATATTAAATTCATTAAAATGACTTTTCTGAATCTCATTTTTATAGTAATAATGGTTAAAGTAATAATGGTAAAAGTTTATCAAATATTAAAAAATAGTTTAAAATTTTAGTAATAATTAAGATGTTTAGATATTCTGAAAATTCAATGCAAATATAATACAAATCATGATTAGTAAAAAAGAATATTAAAGCAGGTATGTGTGGATTCTCTGACTAGAAAAATATATTGATCAAAGCAGATAAAACTATAAAGCAGAGATATGAGCACTTTTCTCCTAATATCATACTTTATCACATGCATGTGTTTTGTTCACTTAAGTTAGTTTTAGTTAATAGCCAGACCCAGACCCCTTCTGAAAACTAGAAGTATAGGACTCTGAATTGAATCGGGATCTTCCGAGATAGCAAGCAACTGCTTTGTCACATGACTTATATAATTGTTATTTTTTTTTTATGTCTAGTACAGTACTAGTCTACACACTAATACTGTATAGGATGTTTTGAATTTTACAAAATCTTGCATAACAATCCATTTATGTAAGTTGGGGATTTTTAGTATATCTTATCTGTATCCAGATTAACAATGCTTTATGTTGCACTGAACAAACTGTACAGTTAATTATTTATGGTGAAGATGTAAATTAATCATTACTAATTTGATTAAAAATATAGATTCTATAATAGTGTGCATTTATTGATGTGTTTATTTTGAGAAAACAACTGAAAATTATTGTTATAAATGTTGAGTATTATGTCATAGAATTAATTAATATATGTTTTTTGCTATAAAGTTTCTATAACTAATTTATTAAATATTTGTGTACATTATAAAACTCTACAAGTTATATTGCACTTACATGCAGAATAGCATCTAATGGGCAAACCTTACTATTACAGCAGTTAGGTTCCAGACCACTGCTTTAAAGTGAATTTTGCTATAAAGGAGTCATAACCTTTTTTTTATTTATTAATGTATATGTAAACCTAAAAACACATTTATACTATTATTCATTAAAGGCATAATAGCATTGTCTGAAAAATTCAGTCAGATGGCTGTGTTTTAAATAATTCACATATCACCTTGGAGAATCAAGTTTGATTCTGGGTCTCACCTTTAGTTTTTCAGAATGGCTCATACCCAGTTGTCTGTGTTAATTTATATTTTAAATACGTATTCTAAGATATAAAATAAAAACATGGAATATAATTGAGAAGTGTAATAAAGTGGGAATCTGGAAGTATAGGCATATCTAATATAAGTAATATTTTATTTACAATATTTATACTTATGACAGTGATGTAATTGGTAAAATTATGTGATTAGTCAATGCAATTCACATGTGAATGCGTGTATGCATAATGGTCTGATATACAAAAGCATTCTTTTTGTGTCAGATTCCTATAGTTTTGTATTCATTAAATTTATTAGAATAATATATAGCCCTGATAAAAATTAGCAATGGAAAAATCCATAAATTTACATTTCCACCTGTTCAGGCTTATGGCTTTGGGATTTAAACCAAATACTTGTCTTATGTTGACGACTATATAATAGACCAGACTTACGCAGTTAATGCATTAAAAAATCTCCATGTAAATCGAAAACTATACAAGTCCAATGATGCTTTATTATACACCAGGGGTGGGCAAACTTTTGGGAGAAAGGGCCATATTACATCAATGAAATATAGCCTAGGGCCACGCTTTCCCAGCGATCCCTATCCTTCACATCTGACTCCCTCCATGGGTGTGTGTGTAGCCCATGGTCGGAAGTGATCCTGCCCTTTAGTAATTTATCTGATTGAAAGGGACATAAAACAAAATAGAAAAAACTCCCAAAATCCCACCTTCATCTAATAACTGTCTGAGGTGATGAAATTCTCTTAGAAAATTATGTATCCAAAATAGAAAGATCCTAAGGGGGCATTTGTTGACTAAGATATTATAAAAGGGTGACATGCTAAAAATAAAGCCATTTAGTAGATCAGCTTTCATTAGTTGTTATATGAATCATGGATTTGAATAATGCCAGCAGTCTGATCAGCTTTCATTGGTCGTTATAAGAATCATGGGTTTGAATAATGCCAGCAGTCCGAAAAAAGTCATAAAAGGTGACATGTTAAAATTAAGCCAATTTTCTTAGTAGATCAAGTTCTTCATTAGCCGTTATTGAATTATGGGTTTGAATAATGCAGTAGTCTGAAAAACTGAAATGTCGTTTTCAGAAAAGCTTGGCAGGGTTGAAATTCTTTGATTTAAATTATAATTTTAATATATTTTTAGATTTGAAACACTAATTAAAAACAGCAGGAAATTGCACAAATATTAAATACAAGCACTGTGAAATTACGAAAGGTATTGAGTTGATTGATTAACAAAATGATTTGATTTTGAATGTATTTTGCAACCGATTTCTTACGCAATGATGTTTATGGCCCGCGGGCTGCGAGTTTGACACCCTTGATCTACAGTCTACCATATGAATTATTATTTATTACTTTTCTAGAAATTACATAAAAATATTGCTGAGATATGGAATACATTTGATATTTTTTTGTATTCATTTTATTTATCGATAAAATGTTTGGCATTATAGCTATTAATTGGAGGGCCGCATGTGGCCCGCGGGCCGCGGTTTGCCCACCCTGCTCTAGAAGTAAGAGAGCTACTATTTTAACTAACTCTTGAACAGGAGAGAGAGAGCTATTCAATCTGGGTTGAACATATCTTGGAGAGATAGTGTTTATTCTTCATATTTTTTGTTAAGATGAATGCCATCCTTACTTCTTTGTCCTTGTCAGATGCTGCCAATGGGAAGGAACATGGATTCCCTTTTTCTCCTATATTTTCAAATGTTGAACAGTCTCTTTATCTAACACTTGTCATTCGCCTGATGCTAACAAGTTGACACTCTCAACTCTATCCTCTCCTAGTATAAATATTATTGTTTTTCTGTTACGTCATTTCTGTATATTGATCTAATTACACTATTATTGAAAAATGATGTTTTTCTTATTATTCATTCTATCTTCTGTTTATTTTATTTTTATTTTTTTGATGAAAAATATCTCCATATGTTCTCACACAGACACGTAAAAATTCTGAAAAGAAAAACATTTTATAAAATCGTTATTATAATTTAGTGTATATAATTCAGTACTTCAATTTTACATGATAATATTGCAACAGTGGTTGTAACACTATTGTAATGAGAGTAAATATTATCATCAATAGTTATTAAATGCAATATGACAGGCAATGATTATGAAACATGTGTATCATATTAAGATAATTAAATCTTCTGCATATTAGATAGACCCTATACATATATACAGTCAAACCTCTTTAAGCCGCCCCTCTATAAACCGCCACCCTCGTTACATGCAATATGACAGGCAATGATTATGAAACATGTGCATCATATTAAGATAATTATATCTTCTGCATATTAGATAGACCCTATATATGTATATACAGTCAAACCTCTTTAAGCCGCCCCTCTATAAACCGCCACCCTCGTTATACAGGCCGCAGTTTGCCCACCCGTTATACACAATTAGGTGGATTAGCAAATGGAATGGTCAAATGAAATTTTTGAGTATATTTTAAACATAAATAAGAAAATTTAAAGTCATGAGTGATATTTTTGCAAAAAAATATACTGTTTAATGAAATTTTCATTGGCATTTTATGAAAATTCAATAAAAATAGACTTGGATATCTGTTTATCTTTGAAACTATGTAAATTTAAGACCTACTGTATTTCATTACTTTGGGCATTCCTTCCTCCAAATAGTTCAGATTATTTTATTATAGATATAAATTTTGTCAGTAATCAAATTTCCACATACACTATTTTCATTTTTTAAACTAAGATCACAACAGTCTTAACACAAAGGGCCTATTTTATGATTTAATATAAAGTAAGACAAAGCAAGGGTTATCAAAAGAAATGTAAAGAGATATAAATAGATAAGATTTTTGCTATTTTTTCCTTCATAAGAAACAAAGGAAAAGTAGGAATGTTTTCAACTTGACCTCCTCCAGAAGAGTTCAACTACTTTTTGATTTTCTAACTCTCTTGCATATATGGTGTGCAAGAGAGTGAGAAAATGATCAATGAAGAGAAGACTGCTATTAATTATTTGGTCCAAGTATGCATTTATAAATGTAGGAGCAGTGTGGATAGACTAGTTTGCATAAAGGAAAACAACAAGAAATTTGAAGATGGCTTAGTAAAGCTGAAAGATCTTCAAATTATTAAAGTATATTCTTCCTCTTATGAAATTGAGCTGATTTATTTACATTTAAGTAAGAAATGGGATGAAATTATGCATTAGCATTTTTAAAAAACTCTTTAAAACTCCAATACAAAAAAGAAAACTACAAGGGAATCTAATCTGTATTCAATGTTCTGTTCTAAATTTATGTTTGAATAGCAATTGACAAGTGCATAAAAGATGAAATTGTTTGTTTTTGCTAATAATGATTTTTTAATAAATTTCTCCTGCTTAAAAAAGCTTGTATTTTGTTTGTTTAGAGAAGTTATAAACAAAGTACCTTGGTTTAAAATTTTGCTAAATATTTTTAGAAAATTGTTACTGTTTATTTAAAATTAATTCTGAATATTAAAAACTTCTAAAGTATCCAAAATACAAACAAAAGTCAAATGAAATACAGTTGGTCTAACTTATATAGTTAATTCATTCCAAAAATTTCAATGTAAATCAAAAATCATGTCAGTCCAATAATGCTTAAATTTAATAAATATGAATGGGTACATTAGTGAACAGAATGATTAAATGAAATTTATCAGCACAGAAAAGAAAATTTAAAACCATTACAAAAAAGTAAATTGTTTAATAAATTTTTCATTCACATTTTATGAAAATTCAAGACAAAAAGACATGTGTAAGTCAGGGCCTTCTACCTTTGAAAAGCAAAGTAAAAAAAAACCTAACTACCTAAAAAAAGCAAAATATTTGTTTATTTTATACAAATTTATAACTATATTATTAAATAACATTTTGTATTATCCACATTATTAGTTTGAAACAAAAAGCCACTTTAAGTATTTTATATTTAAAAAATTAAGTTTAAAGAAAAATTGAAACTTAATTACTGGTACACTACTTGTTTTATAAATGATTATTTTATGCATTTTTGCTTTAGCAAATTGCATTGATTTGTATCTTTTCAATTTGTAAAGATAATTTTCATGTTTATTCATCCTCAGTTCATTAATATCTTATTATATATGTTACAGGACAAACCTGAATTCAGGAAATACTAGAATTTCCATATGTTACAGGACAAACCCGAATTCAGGAAATACTAGAATTTCCTATGAAAACGTCCTAATGTTTGTCAGACATTCTAGTATTTCCTAGGCCAAACTTGAAATACCGAACATTTCTTATTCATTCTCCGGAATTTCTAGTTTTTCTAGTCAAAACCTGAAGTGGCAAACAGTTAAAACAAGTCTTCATTTCTCGTGTATTCCCGCTCAGAGTTCTATATTTGCCAGCAGAATTTTCTTTCTTTAGAGAATATCTGCAAGGATAAACAAATCTCATTCAGGAAAGCTGCAATCTATACCAGTGAAAATATTCAAGGCTAAACCTGTTTTCAATGCACGAAGCATTGTGTATCTAAATTATGTTAGTGCAAAAAGAATAATATTTTGTGTAACTTCTAAATGCCACAAAAGCCTATCTTGCAAAAATAAATAAGAGGTACCTAGTTGTGTTTTTATATTTATATTTACGGTAATACCCTGAATGCAAAAAGGGTTGATTAATTGATTAAAAACATTATTATAATGAACTTAAAGCATATTTTATTACTCGACACACACTTTCATTTTCTCAACAGCAAATAACAATTTCATTGTTATTTTCTGTTGAGAAAATGAAATAAGACAAATTGAAAACAGCTAACTCTCATTCTTTATTACATGGTTGACTTTAAAAAAACTGAAATTTCCAAATGTTTTTATTTTTATGGACAAATATTTTAATATTTTTATTATTCAAAATTCAACATAAAATACGAAGTAAAAAATTTTAAAAGTTGAAATGCACAACTACCTGCCTCTTATTTATTTTTGCAAGAAAGGCTTTTGTAGCATTTAGAATTACATAAAATGTTATTCTTTTTGCACAAACATAAGTTAGATACACAATGTTTCATGCATTGTAAGCAGATTTAGCCTCGTGAAATTCCACTAGTGCAGATTGCAGCCTTCCTGAATGAGATTTGTTATCCTTGCGGATATTCCCTAAAAAAAATTTCTGCTGGCAAATATCGAACTCTTGAGCAGGAATACATGTGAAATGAAGACTTTTGTTTTAACTGTTTGCCACTTCAGGTTTTGACTAGGAGGTTTTAACTGTTTGCCACTTCGGGTTTTGACTAGGAAAAACTAGAAATGTTTAACTGTTTGCCACTTCGGGTTTTGACTAGGAAAAACTAGAAATTCTGGACTTTCAATAAGAAATGTTCGGCATTTCGAGTTCGGCCTAGAAAATACTAGAATGTCCGACAAGTGTTAGGATGTTCTTGTTTTGACTAGGAAATTCCAGTATTTCCTGAATTTGGATTTGTCCTGTAACATATATAATAATTTATAATCTCTAATTTACATTTTAATAAATTTTTCCTACATATAAAATTTTCAAACTGTTTCATAAAAAATTCTATTAGTCAGATGCTTTATTACCAATTTAATGATTTGGATAATTGATTATTTTTATGAACTTCCTTGCTTAATCTTTTTGCTGATTATGTCATATATATAGTATTTTCATATCAGATTTACTGCTTCATACTGAGACAAAATTGACCTCTGACTTCATCATTAACAATCACATTCTAACAGTGGACATATGTATCATGTAATTATTACATCTTTCAAAACCTAAATAAAATTTCAGCACTTACTGCAGTATAGGAGAAAATCTAGCTTCAATTTTATTTAAGAATCAAAATAAATAAGGTAGATAGCAGTATATAAGTAAAGCAAGTCTTTCAAAAACTTCTGCAAATTCAAAATCAAATGGAAAAGAACAGGCTAAATCAGTAAAAATTATTATAAACTAGTAGTACTATATTATAGATCCATTGTTATGTTTAACATTGATAAAATAATGGTGACTCTGGAAACTCAAGAACTGCTCAGAAATTTGTTTTTACAAATTTATAATAGTTTTCAATCAGAGAATTATCTTCATAAAATGAGAAATATCTGTATTATGTTGAAATTTCATTAATTTTTTTGCAATCACCATTAATGATTTTTGATAACAAATTCTTCAGAATTTTTGTTAAAAAATTCTTCTTCCGATTTCTGCAAAACTGCAGTTATATTGTCAAATTATTTATGTAAATCAGAGAATGCCTGTATCCAATGGTTTATGTATATTCAATTTCTATTTTATATCTTTCATTAAAATCTTTTTTTTTAACAAATAGTCATTATCTTTTAACACCCTTGTAGATATTTATGGAATTAAAAGGACTAGGAAATTGGAATTTCCCTTCTGCTTCTATATATTACTTATTAAACTGTATAGCTTTTAAATCAGACATCCTCAATTCCTTATATCCAAGAGCACACTTTAGCTTGAGAGAGTAGCAAGCACCCATAAATTAAAATAAATGATTGTTCTTTTCCTAGGACATATGCACAAGAGGTTCTGGAATGAAGTAATCCTCTTATTTCTTTACATATTTGCCATTATGGAATAATTGAAGATAATACTTAAATATACTTTACACTAGCACTTTTTGGAGTTTAAGCTAAATATACATTTATTTTCATCCAAAATGTACAAACATTTTCGGTGCTTATATGCACTCTTCTTCAGGTACATTCTCTTACATCTGTTTTAAACGTTTTAGAACCAATTATTCTTAGAACATAAGCGTTCTTTACAGAATTTTTATGAATTCTATAGAACAAAACTACAATGTAAGAGCTTAAAATTAAAATTCAAATTATAAAAACATTAAAATGAACAACAAAACATTAGCTAAATATACCTTTATTTTCATCCAAAATGTACAAACATTTTCGGTGCTTATATGCACCCTCTTCAGGTACGTTCTCTTACATCTGTTTTAAATGTTTTAGAACCAATTATTCTTAGAACATAACACGTTCTTTACAGACTTTTTATGAATTCTATAGAACAAAACTACAACGTAAGAGCTTAAAATTAAAATTCAAATTATAAAAACATTAAAATGAACAACAAAACATAATAACATTGTATATACAACATTCTAATTTTTTGCTGTACTTTCCAGTCTTTCATTTAAAAATTTTCTTTACTTCCAGCACACTCAGTTTTTACTTCTTATTCTATTATCTATAACTTCTTTCTAAGCAGTACTCCTTTTTAACTTCCAACTCTTTCCCTCCTCTCTTCAATTACTTCATATTTCTCCTCTTTTTTCAATGCGTACCTCCATGCTTGGGGTGGCTCCCATGGTACCTTATCATTGATTAGATTCTCTGCTGTTTTTCTCTTCATTATTTGAATCGACTCCATTATAATTGGCAGAGAACCTAATCAATGATAAGGTACCATGGGAGCCACCCCAAGCGTGGAGGTACGCATTGAAAAAAAAGGAGAAATATGAAGTAATTGAAGAGAGGAGGGAAAGAGTTGGAAATTAAAAAGCAGTACTGCTTAGAAAGAAGTTATAGATAATAGAATAAGAAGTAAAAACTGAGTGCGTTGGAAATAAAGAAAATTTTTAAATGAAAGTCTGGAAAGTACAGCAAAAAATTAGAATGTTGTATATACAATGTTATTATATTTTGTTGTTCATTTTAATGTTTTTATAATTTGAATTTTAATTTTAAGCTCTTACGTTGTAGTTTTGTTCTATAGAATTCATAAAAAGTCTGTAAAGAACGTGTTATGTTCTAAGAATAATTGGTTCTAAAACATTTAAAACAGATGTAAGAGAACGTACCTGAAGAGGGTGCATATAAGCACCGAAAATGTTTGTACATTTTGGATGAAAATAAAGGTATATTTAGCCTAAACTGCAAAAAGTGCTAGTGTAAAGTATATTTAAGTATAAAAAGGTTTTAGCAGTTTTAAAAAAGAACAAATACATGAAGATAAATATCTTCAATGTTATGATCTCTGTTATATTAAAAAAAAATAAAAAATTCCAAGCTCTTTATGAGAATTTCTGGTTTAGAATATCACAAACTACAGTAGGTGATTGGTTAACGAACAGTTCGGATAACAAACAAATCGGATAACGAACGCTTTTTTGAAAGATTTTTATGTTCGGTTAGCGAATACATGTTCGGATAACAAACACTTCACAGAACAAACTGTGTGACCCACGAATTGACTGAATGACAGATCAGCCAGATGGCTGCATGGTAAAGCTGTGGCTTAACATTCTGGAGGATCTGTGGGTCCCACTCCTCCAATTTTTCAGGAGGGATCTGGGCCCGTTTTGTTGAAACCCATCCTTCAATCTTCCAGTTGACCCCATCATGGATGTTGGTCAGCCTGTGATGATGGCGGCTCTGTAAGTAGCCGCCACCAGATAAAAATATTCCTTGAAGATATTTCAGCTTAACTAACCTAACGGAATTACAGGCTTAGGCCTTGCGCGTTCGTGGACTTATGGATAAGGATGGAACAACAGTAGTTTTTCCCGATTAAAATGAACTCGGAGGCAACGTAAAACAAATCAAAGATTTATTAAAGAAGGTAAGAGCTCAGAGACAATTTAAAACAAATCAAAGATTTATTAAAGAAGGTAAGAGAGACGAAGACAACATAAAACAAATCAAAGATTTATTAAAGAAGGTAAGAGAGAGAACAATTTTTTGGTGTTAGAATGGCACCCGTACCAGGTTAAGGTCAACAGGCTTAAACAAATCAAAGATTTATTAAAGAAGGTAAGAGAGAGATTTTACAATATTTATGTTAGAATGGCACCCATACCAGGTTGAGGTCAATAGGCTTGGGGATCCTAGTTAAAATGGCACCCATACCAAGTTAAGGTCAATAGGCTTGAGGATCTGAATGGCATCCATACCAGTTTGAGGTCAATAGGCTTGGGGGATCTCTACCACGACAATGCTATTAATCACAAGATCAATAGGCTTAGGGGATCTCTACCATGACAATGCTATTAATCACCAATAGGCTTGGGGATCTTAATCATGACAATGCTATTAATCACTTACAGTAGGCTTGGATAGCTCTACAATGACAATGCTATTAATCACTTCCGAAAAATCCTGAAGGGGAGAGAAAAGCAATCAATATTGAGCAGATTCTTTAACGGAAAATAAACATAATACATAAAAATGCAAGACTATGTATGTATATATTATTGTTATTATTATATAAATAAACATAAAAAATTATATAATTTCTTACTATTTGTTATTTTTTTTTTGGGTCTCTGGAACAAATTAATCAAATTCCCATAAAATCCTATGGTAAATTGATGATCAGTTAACAAACATTTTTTTGGAATGGATTATGTTCATTAACCGATCATCCACTGTAATTGCTAAAAATAAGCATTTTTTGCCAAATCTATAATGACCAAAAAAAGCTATAGAATGATCAACTTAATACTAGAGAAGAAATTATATCTGTTTTTTACTGTAATACTTCTATATGAAAACAGTATATGTGAATAAAATTAGAAAGATATTTTCCCTATGATTAATTAATTGCATATATGCACACTGTTAAAATAAAATTTCTATATAATGACAAAAACATAACATAGTATACATATATATGAACTAACTAGAAAATAAAAGTTAAAATCCTATTTAGAAATAATCATAATTAATGAAAGAATTCTTTCAACAAAACTGTCATATGACATTTCATTGAAACAACTTTCTTAGCCAATTTTTCAAAAACTCCTTTATTGGAAACTCTTGAAAATATGCTTCAAATTCAACAGTAATATGTTTTCCAGTTATCCATATTTTTCTTGAAATAATCAGAAGAAAAAATTTTTTATGATCTATTTATGACAAAAATGCTAAGAAAATAATGGTCCAAATAATACAGTTAGAAAAAAACATCTGAAACCAAGCTTGATATTTTATTTCAATAAGGCTATATATGCATTTAATAAAAAGCTCAAATTTATTAATTTAAACATTATCAGAAACATGAGTATTTGTCAGTCTATTCTCCAATATCTATAATTGCAAATGTTTATATATAAACATTAGTTATTAAGTCATTCTTTTTTGATTTTATTTTTGAAAATTTCTACAATTTTCATTTTGGAAAATTTTTTGAACACTAAATATTCATATTATTATTATTATTTAGTTTTCTAAAAAGTTTTAATAACGAAATGATCTAGCAAAAAGAAAAATGTAATATTCAATTTTATTAGTTAGTTACACATTAGATGTTTGTAATAATTCAACAAAAAAAAAAACTAATGTTTTGTTTTATGAATTATAATATATTATTGAAGTTCAAAATCCTTTGTAGTTTCCAAATATAAATATAATATATAATTTATCATGTAGGAAATAAGACAATCCTGCTGGAGGAAAAACTACAACTGATTAGATAAAATATAGTTAAGTTGTTAAGTGAATTTTTTATTTGGTATTTTGAAAAGTATTATTCATTATTGTGCACAAGTCATGTTTATGTTTTAATTCTTTAGTTTTCTCTCATCTTCAAACAGGAATATTTTTAATCTTCCATTTGATCTCATTTTTATTTTGATATACAGTAATCATATGTTTTAAAATTTAACTTTTATACTAAACTTTAACATTTGCAGTTTGTAAAAAGCCTGTACAAAGTACATTTATTAATTCATTCATCTCGAATATATCTCAACTTGTTTATGACTGTTAATAAATTTTATATGTTAAATAGTTTAAAAGCTTATATATTTAATGTTTCAAGTCACATTTATTAAAGTGAAAGTTAAGCATTTTTTCAGTTGTGCAATTACAAATCATTATCATGGGTATACAGTACACAACAATTAAGATGAATTATAAGTAATTATTTCAGCTAATTTTTGATACTCGTAATAATAATTATGGTAGAAGAAAGTTAGCATTATATTACATCTTACCTATCACGTCAGGTTTATCCTAAATTTGATGTTTCGATAATAATAATACATAAAAAAAAGAACAACAAGACGACCTATGATTCTATTTATGTCTGTCGCTAGATGGCATTTTACGGTTACTTGGTGCATTCGGTGAACTCAGAGTACTATTCCAAGCGTATAGAATTATGAGAGAGCATTGCACCGAGCAAACGGTGTTTATTTATCGAATCTGCGCAATCTTATATGCTCACTTGTACGACATGCTTCGACGCAGAATTTGGAACGAGTCGCACTTCTGTAGAAATCATCGTTAGTGTAAGTCAGTTTTCTTTAACAATTGATCATAAATTAAGTAAGAATAAAGGGAATTAATTGAATTAATATTTAAAATTTTTTTTTAATCGCATGATATTTTATTAATAGTTTAATTATATTTAATTAAAATTCATTTGCAATCCTGGTTAATTTGTGAATTTATTAAAAAAAAAAAAAAAAAAAACAAGATAAATTTTAATTAAATTTAAAAAATTTTAAAAAAAAAAAAAAAAACAAACGATGACATTCGTAAATTATTTTTAATGATTTTTGTTTATATATAGGTAAAAGTATATAAATGTACAATATTTAATTTTAAAGCGGTAACTATAATCAAATATGACGTTGTCATAGTAATAAACAATCAACGCAATTGATTTATATATTTTCACATGGATTATTGATTTCTTTAATATGAATTAAAATCTTAAAAATCTATAAATTACTAGTCAATACTGTTTTTCCATATATAATATTGTATAATAATTAAAGATTTTCTGTAGTAGGTTCATTTGATACAGAACTTTCTGGTGAATCCACTGATATATAATCAGATTGTAAGATCATGGCTGATCAAATCATAAACAACAATCCTGAAATGGTTAATGTACTGATAACAAGTTGTTTTAACTCATTTGGGACAGAAAGGCGTTATCCAAAAAACATCTTGATTAGCGAATTAAAGAGAAAGTTAGAATTAATCACAGGTGCATCTGAATCTTCTATGAAACTTCAGTTACGAGACAAAAATGATTCAATAGTTGCTAATTTAACAGATGATAGCACATTAGGTTCTTATGCATTACAAGAAGGTATGAGAATTCATGTCATTGATGATACTCACAAGGTTGGAGAGTTTGAAGATGTTTCAAAAGTTAAAAAGTTTGAACTCAGTGAAGAAGAATATCAAAAGAAGAATGATTCTGTTAGAGCTTTTAAAATAAAGAATAAACTGGGTGAATATAATGAAGAAGCTGTCCGGAAAATTAAAGAAGAAGAAGAACTTCTTGTTCAAAGTATTTCGGTGGGAAATCGCTGTGAAGTAACAATTAAAGGTAAACCCAGAAGAAGAGGAACTGTTATGTTTGTTGGGAAGACTGATTTTAAGCCAGGATATTGGATTGGAGTTCAGTATGATGAACCTTTTGGAAAAAATGATGGCAGTGTTGGTGGGAAGAGATATTTTAGCTGTCCTGAAAAATATGGAGGATTTGTAAAACCTCAAGATATTAATATTGGCGATTTTCCACCTGAAGTTATTGATGATGAACTTGATGAAATATAAGCCTATTTAAAATGTATTATTTTTTATTAATTGTTATATTATTAAAAAATATTTGCAGTTTTAAATATTCTAACGCTTAAATCAAGAGCATTTATGCAAGGATTTTTAATTAACTCAATTGAAATTATTACAATCCTAAGTGCTAAAATGCAAATAAAAAGCTGTGGTAAGAAACTTCATAATTCTTTGTTTAATTGTTTAATTGTTTAATTATATATATATATTGCTATTGTAAAAAATTTTGAATAAAGTTTAAAAGTGCAAAACAATATTCTTTGCTTTGCTTTAATAATTAACAAAAAATATTTCTAAACATAGTACTATTAATTATATTAAATATTAATTTTAGCAAATGCAAAAAAAAATTATAAATCATGCAAATTTCTATGAAAGTCAATTTTTCATTCATAAAAATTTGCATGATTTTTCAAAACTATTTTAATTGGGAATGTGAAATAAATTTTGAGCAGTTTGTCCTTGGTTTAATTACAAATAATACTTTATGATTTGAATGGTTTTAACCAAACCACATCATAAGCTGGAAATACCTGATATTTATCAATTGTCTATTAGCATTGTTCGTTATGATTACAATATTAAAATTAAAAATTGCAAAACTAAAGAAATATCAAATCAATTGTGCATAAACTCATATACATGCAAATTGTATTGGCCCATCTTAGAACTTATCAGTTGCATCATAATTATAAATATTAGTAAATTGTAACGTCAAATAAGTAAGATAAAATGTTTCATTATCCATGTTACCTATTTGGTTGAAACACAATTTGTATTTCAACTGAAGTGCAATGTGAATAGCCAAAAACATTTTTGAATAAACAGTTTATCTTAATCATAATTATATCTTTTAGGTAGTGTTAATTTTTACCATTCTTCTATTTCTGAAATTCCTGTATTATTTCATTTCATATACACACTATTCTTTGCAGCAACTTTATCACTTATACAAGAAATCCGTTTAAGATATTTTTAAACTTATTTTTAATATCAAAAATTCTTCTTTATATATACAAATACACATTAAAACATGGCACTTTAAGATAAATATGCATTTCGGCTATCTTAGCCCTCTTCAGTTTCATTTATTGTTACCATGCATTTTTTACTAAACACATTAAAATTATTTCACAAAATTATTACATTAATATTCTATAGCGATCTTTCCTAATGGTGATTCTCTCACATTCTTTTTAAAAACAATTCTATAATTATTAAATAGCTTCCTCATTTTTACACTATAATTCACTTTTTTTTTAACAAATAAAACTGTTTTCTTGGAAAGATTATTTCTATCAAGTTCAAAATCGTTCACCAAATTTCTCACACAGTCAATTTGCCTAACAGTCTGGAAATCGACTGAGCATGCTCTTCATGAGGTTGTTTCGCTCATTGAGAGGGCTATTGGGTACAAGGAGATTGCCCTTTGTGCTTTCCTTGATATTCAAGGGGCTTTTGACTCTACTTCTTTTGAGCAAATTAGCCTTGCTGTTACCAGACATGGAGTCGGTCCA
>AYEL01086213.1:0-27555 GCA_000484575.1 Olivierus martensii
AGGAATAAATTTAAAGTTAAGATAAAAATATATATATTTTTTTCAAATTAGACAACTGTCTTAAAAATTGTGTGTGAAAACAGAGAAAAATTATCACATTATAAATTTATTGTTGAACTGCTGTGTAAAATCTTTTCAAACAACTACTTCCACTATTTAGATTAAAACTATTGAAAATATTGATTAATTAAAAATATATAAATCTATATTCAGGTATTCAGTTAGCTTACTAATAATGTGAAGGTGCTACAAATAATACTTATATGTTAACGCAATTAATTTAACGTCACCTAGCAATTAAAGAGAGACAATTCACAGCAACATTATTGATTTTACTAAAGCTTATTACTATAGTGTAAATTGCAATAAACAGCATGAGAAATC
Source organism: Olivierus martensii (assembly GCA_000484575.1). Lineage (NCBI taxonomy): Eukaryota > Metazoa > Arthropoda > Arachnida > Scorpiones > Buthidae > Olivierus > Olivierus martensii. Next base: position 385 of record AYEL01086213.1, read on the forward strand.
GACTAAACATGTACATAGAGCAAACACCAACTTTATACTTTGAATGAGAATGTTCTCACAGAATTCTCTGGCAATTGAAATAACAAATGGCAATAATAATAATTCGGTTCACTAATGGGCAATAGGTTTTTTATGACCTAGAACTTGTGAAACTAGGTATAAGTAATGGGATTCAGTTAATGTCTCCATAAACACACATTATGAAACTATATAAGAGTGTGTGGAGCAGAATAAAGTTGTTCGTAATTTTATCAAAAAATCAAACAACATATTGAAAATTAAATATATTAAAATAACAAAATACATAGAATGATAATACATTATCAAAAATCATTTAACCTTTATAATCTACACAATTCTTGATTATTTTTCCGCGAAAAATTAACATTTTTATAATTGTAAATTTTAAAATAGTTCTATCAGATAATAGTGAAAATAATTTTTGATAAAGATAAATTTTATTAGTTATGCTTGATTTTTATTATATTCTCATGCAAAATTATTAAAATTTTATGCAATTTTATATATATATATTTACCTAATATAATACTTTATATTACCATATGATGTAGCTATTGCAGATAATTATGTGATGAATTTAATATGGTGCATAAAAAATAAATGTTTAATTCTAAATGTTAATATTTGACCCATAATGGAATAAGTTTAATAGATTTAAGTAGTTTTGGAATTTATTTCATAGCAATTTACGTTCAGAAAGGATTCATTTTAAGATTAATCATAAGCATGAATTCTTCCGCTATTCGAAATCATTCTTTCAATTAGATATTATTATTTTTCATTACAATTTATCTCCATCTTTCTAAGTATTGATCTAGAATTATTATAACTGTACTTTTGATTAATAAGATTGCTAACATTTTCAGATATAAACTAAAATTCTAGAAAAACATCAAGATTATAAATATAAATGAGCAAGATTATAAGGATATATAATAGTTAGTCATTCAGGTTTTCCTTCCATATGTTTTCTTATAGATACCATCAAATAATGTCGCAATTACAAATTGAGTTACCAGATATCTAAAATACTTTTTATTTTATGTAGGTTTATTACATGTTTGAAAGATGATTTAAAGAATCCATAAATTGCTCTTGTCAAGAGAATAGATGGCATAGAAAGTATAATAATGTAATAAACAGCATTGAATTCAATAAACATCCAAAAGAAACGTGTGATTCATGATCTCATTTGGATGATTAAACTTAATACTTCGATTTTTTTTCCTTCAAAGAGTTTAGAGTTCACTTAGCTCTTGTTAGAATAGAACAAAAAGCAATAGTTCCACGAAATGCTTTATATCAATATATTATTCTATCAGAAATTGGTTTCCATGGAAATAATAGAGCAGGTGCAATTGTTCAAAGATATTATAATAACATACAGCAGTAATTAATTGCCCGTTTTCAGTAGACAAAATGTTGTTTACTTATCATTATCTTTTTACAAACAGAATATTTCCATGCGTATTTGCAGCTAAGATGATAACATTTATATTTTTCTTTTTACATGATAAATATTTCAGGGCTTGAAAATTTCCGTTGCAGTTATCATTAGATATTGTAAACTGTTTTCTTACTTGAATTCGATTAAAGCCATTTATTAAGATGGCGGTTCAGTTTTATAAACTCTGAGAATTGCATTTTTTTTTTAATGTAATCTTCTATAATTCAGTCCCGATTTCTTTCTGATCGAATTTTTTTTTTACAATTATTTTTTTTATACATTTGAAATTTATTACTTGTCTTTCATCCAATTTTTATCCTTTTCTGTTTTCAATTTTTTACGAACTGGCTTACGAAATAAAGATTTAGTTATTCAGCCATATAAAATAAAGTATCCAGCTGACTTTATTTGCTAAACAGATTTAGGAAATTTTTATAGCATTAATATAAAATCTCGGTTCTCAAATGATATTGCAACTTTTATAATTAAAACATATGACAGTTTATTTATAATTAATCGTTATTTTTCGCAAAAATCTGCATTTTTAAAATATATTTACATATATTTTAGCTATTCGATATATTGTATATATCATCTGAAATAAGACGTTAACATTCAAATATTTTCTTATTTTTCTGCTAAGTTTTGTTTGAAATATAATTTACTAATTGATAAATTTTATAAATTTAAATTTAATAATTTTTCTGATAATAGATTTATATCTTATTACTTTCAAGTGAGCCTCTTGGTCAAAATATTCCTTGAAAATCATAAAAGCAAGTCTTCATTTGATTGATTATGTAAATATAATTTAAAAAATATGTTCCTCACTGCACACCTATTTATAATTAAAACTTTTGCATGAATACGTAGATATCAAAAAATGAAAGACGAAAATTTGATTTCTCTAAGGTGTATATTTAACATGAAATGACATCAGATTAATATATTAGCGTATGTTTACGGTTAGAATCTAATTTTATACTGATTACCTATATTTTAATGGTTGGTAAAAAGTTATACTAAATAAGAGCTTGGATATCGATGCATTTGAATAAATTTTATAAGATTCCAATGATATAACTAACAAGGTAATAAAAAGATGCCATGCCATCCAAGTCAACAATATAAATTTTATTTTAAAAATAATAATAATAAAAATAACTAACAAGGTAGTAAGGAGATGCCATGCCATCCAAGTCAACAATATAAATTTTATTTTAAAAATAATAATAATAAAATTAATCAAAAAATTCTTAATTTTTTAAATGGATGAATTGTTTAAAATATTATCAAATGGAATCGGCCAACAATGAATTTATAATTTCTCAAACTGGTTTAAAATGACAACATTAACTTCCTATGAGAATATTAATGTGATTTTGGGTCTCAACTCAATCACTATTGTTACCATCATAATATCAATTAAGTTTCTCGGCGTGAACAATGATCATAGCTTTAGTGAATATTGACTAAGAATTTTCGAGTTGTTTGCAGTTACTAAATTTAATGCGATGTTTATTTTTGTGTTAAAAATAACTGAATATTGTAATAAATTACAAAATAATGTAATTAACGAAGCAATAACTTTACAAATATGCAACTGTAGGACGTTAAAATTAAAATAATTTTCATTTACTATCTCTTAAATGCGCGAAAAACGACACCATTATAGCCATCATATTTATTCTTAAGCAATTATTATTATTTAAAAAATTATTTCTGAATAATTATTAAAATTTCAATTGCTGATAATGATAAAGTCATAGTGAACTGGATATATAATTTATTTAAATAATATAAAATGAAATTTAAAATTATGAGTTAAAGACAGACTTCTTTTTACGTTTTTTTTTTCAAATTTATGTTATCCAGAACAAATTGAGTTTTCTTGTTGATTCAATATATAAAATATTTGGTATTGAAAAACTGAATACAACTTTACTTTGAAGTTCAACGACCATAGGAAATAGAATATTGGCATTGAAACACATTGACATTATTTTGACAGAACTAGGGAATAAAATGGCCTGTCAGAAACTATGAAATAAGAGAAAATTTTAAAACAAACACGTTAAAATGCCCTTATGTGAAGGCATAAATATTATATGTATATATATATATATAATTTACTACTATTCGTTTGTATTTTCTATAAAAAATATTTTCATCTTTGGCTGGAACAAGACACAAACAACCTCAGTTAACAAATTATTTAAATATAGAATTTTTTTATTCCATAAAGAAAAATAAATTTTGGATGGTTTTGCCAACATTCATTAGTTTCAGAGGAGTAATCTATTACAATTAATTAATTATTAAAAATTATAATTAAAAAATTATTAATTTAATTTCACTTCTCTGTCCTTTAGATTTATTTTTTTTCTAAAATAGCCATTTTGTCCTTTATTTTGTGAATTATTACATGAGAGTATCATGTTTCTGTGTTGTCACCTGTGAGAAGATCGAAGAAAGGTGACAAAATGATGAGTCCTGCCAACATAGATAGGTTAGAATTTTTAAATATTTTACAGACAAACATAAATCATTAAAAAACATTTTAAAAATTGTTGAATTTTGTTTTTGTGTCTCCAGATCTAATGCCCCCACTGAATGGATATTTTCATTAGTGAATAATATGTGGACCATTGAAAAAATACAATTAAAAGTCAAACCATTGGAAGCATGCATTTATACCAAATCTAACTTTGACATGACTTGTATAGTTTTATAAATTTTTAAAACACAAACTCAATTTATTAAAAAAGTTAATTTTTGATATTTTTCTCAAGAATGAATTTTTTAAAGTAATAATATGATTGTTTAAAATATTGTGTTGTTCATTATATTGTGTTCATTATTGGTATAGTTTATTATATTTTATAATAAATGTTATACGGCTTTTCAGTTTTAATGAAACAAATAAATGCAACCCAAAAGTGGTTTTTTCTTATTATGAAATAATTTCTTATTTGTCCTTTATTTTCTCCAAAAAAATATGGTCACCATACTAATAGTAGAATGGAGGTATCAGTTGAAGGATTTAGTTCAATGATCCAGGAACCTCTCCTGAGAAAATATGGATTTTAAATGCAAAACTTCAAGATGTAAGGTAAACCAGATGGTTATATCATACAGCCATCTAGTTGACACTGGAGAGGTGAATTAGACTGCAAAAGACCGATGGCTATGCCAGCACTCCTTCATATAAATTTTGAGGATTGAGATATAGATTCAGTTCTTTTTTTTATGGGTAGAAAGTCAAAAGTATTTCACATGATAAAACTGGCTGACTGTTTTATTTTGAAATTTAGCAGAATATTCATCACATCTACAATATGGTTTTATTTTACATGTGGTAACAGAATATCAAATATTAAATATATATAAAATATTTAAAAATTTGGAACTGTTCTGTGAAAAACACTTGTGTAACATCTCTTATGGATTCTTTCTCAATAACAATGAGTGCCTTATTCGAGCTTGAAACTTTTGCTTGTTATAAACTTCTTGTAAAATTGGGGTAAAGACTTGTAAAATCAAATTTTGTTACAAATTATATTTGTTTATAAAGTGAGGATCTCATAAACCTAGTTAACTTGTAATTGTTTTCAAAATAAAAGTTTAAATGAAGTTACTTTATAAAACTCTCATGACATTTAACACTAAGTTTTTAATTAATATAAATTTTACATTTCATTTTTAATTATTACTTTTTGCTTTTTTTAAACATTTGCATTGCATTAATGATGGAGACAAAACATTTTAAATGATAACAATTTTACATAATATTCAGTGTGTTTATTTCAATAAAATTTCAGATTGGAAGACTTATCTAACATTAAAACACACATTAATTTATGTTTAAATCTATAAATGACTTATTATTGATATTTACAAAATTTTACATGATATTTTCAAATGATTTCTATTAAATTGTTAAAATGTAAAAAGATTTCTTACCTTCTGTACTGAGACCAGGACATGATGTAAATTTAGCTACATCAACAATTTTAACAGCAAACTGTTGTCTTGTAATTCTGTGTGTACAACGACGTACAACACTAAAAGGTCCTCTAAAAAATAATTCAAAATAAATTTATATTTTTAAAATTATTATAAAACCATATCCTATATGCATAAATGATTATTTATTGATAATTAAACAGAGAGTTAATTACAGCACTCGTTAGCAGTCCAAACAAACTCTTTATTAACTTTAATTCAACACTAGAGTAACATTTTTGGCTAAGACCTAGCGATCTTCAACTCTAACTTACAAATTAATTATAACAAAAGGCGTTCTACGAATGTACAAAACTCTGTTCATTGAGATTCTATTACAGAATATACTTCAAATTTAAATACAGTTCTTTTCTAATGCACTTCACATACAAATTTTATGTCACCTAGGACGAACCTGTTATTTTGAATCACTATTTAAAATAACTCTTTTAACTAAAATTAATGCATACTAGGTAGGAATATAGAATAAACATAATAAATAAAATAAAACGGAACCAAAAAGAAAACAAAAACTTTTAACTTAAATATTTTTCCTTTTTCTAAAGTCCAGTATTTCTAGCTATAGGTTAACATTGACCTCACACATAACCGTCTTAAGGCATTCGGGATTGTCTCTTTTTCTTTATCATTAATTATTTCTTCTTGCTGGCCTCTTCTATAGATGTTTAATTTTTCTGCTGTACTTAGTTCCACTGGATCTGTAATATTATGTATAATTTTGGTTTCATTCCAGTTAATTCTGATGTCATTCTTGTAGGCCCATTTAGCAACTGCTGTGGTTAAATTTCCAAGTTTAATGTCACATTTATGCTCTTCTAACCTGTCTTTCAAGTTCCTTTGTGTCGCTCCTATATAAGTTTCCATAGTTCCTATATCAAAATTCTGTAATAATACTCTATAGACTCCTGTATGTTCTGTACGGCTATATTTATCTTTGATGTTCTTTAAGGCTTGGAAAACTGTTTGCCCTCTCTTATAAACTGGCTTTTTTTACACTCCTGAGTATTCTTTTAACTGTCTTTGAAGATCTCATCGCATCTGGAACCACCTCATAATCTACAGTTGCTTGTTGCTCCAGGAGGGAAGATCTTTGGCTACTCGTCTCTTGTCGTCCTTCTAAGGCAGACATTTTATTTTTTGTAATTTCTTCATAAAGTTTTTCCTCTAAACTCTTGCTATACCCATGCTTCCCAGCTATCACTATGATCTTTTATAGTTCATCTCATCTTAAGGCATCACTGCTACAATGTGTGACAACCCTAGTCAAATATGCCCTTAATGCTGTTTTTTGTAGGTCCACTTGTCATTTGACCACCTCAGGATTATGACTGGTGTGCTTTCTGGTTTCCTACATACTATGGTTTGAACGGTAGCATTTGTAATGCAAATTTGGATGTCCAGAAAATGGATGGTTTCCTTTTCGTTCTGCTCCATGTTCAGTTTTAACCCATAAGCCTTATCTGTAAAGATCTTAAGGAGCACTTTTGAATAGTCTGTATTCTCCAGATCATGAATATATCATCGACGTATCTGACATAAAGGCGTGCCTCCTTTATTATACTATCTATTTTGGTTTCCTCTATAGACCTTATTACCAGCTCGGCAAGTTCCCCTGCAAGGGGGCTACCTATGGGTACACTTTTCGTTTGTTTGTAATATTTATCTTTAAACCTGTAGAAGGAGTTCCTGCAAAGGAGGTCTGCAAGATCTCTGCATAATTCTGGAGATGTTAGATCTGTTTGTAGATTAGTTAACAGGAACCTATAGAGACATAAGCATACAGGTGCGATGTTTAATGAAGGGTGTGGAATTCCGGGCGAAAGGAAATGGAAATGTGGAAAACAACAGGTCTTGCAACCTATGAACGGTTCAGGTCAGATGCGCGAGTAAGGATGACTGTCTGAGGTAAGTCTTATATAATAAATAGTAGTAGTAATTTGCAAAAGTGTACACAGATAAGTATTTTTTCTGTTACAGTAGTATATTTTTCTCTGTATTTAAGCATCTCACTAATTCTTTAGAAGTCTTATATAATAAATAGCAGTAGTAATTTGCAAAAGTGTACATAATTATTTTTTCTGTTACAGTAGTATATTTTTCTCTGTATTTAAGCATCTCACTAATTCTTTATAATAGTTTGAAAAATGAAAACAGAAATTAATTCAAATTATATTTTAATCATAAATCTAAGTATAGAAAATTTTGTGTTAATAGTGATTCAAATGATCTCTTACGTTTAACTTGTTCTAATGAACGACAATCAACTTCCTAAATTTATATATACAATTTGCATTTATAAGACTATCATCATTGAAACAGAAAACTTGATTATCTGGAATTGTTTGCATTTCTTAAAATTCCTTGATTATTTTTGTTTTCATATCTGAAAAAGAGGTGATGCTCAGAAAAAATTTTAAATGAAACTTTTCTGATGATATATTATTATATATTGTAATTATGAATATTCAGATTGGATTGAAAATCTAACATACGAGTATTCTTGCAGTGTAGCAACAGAAAAAGTTGAACACAAAAACAAAGATCAACTAATCAATATATCTTTTATTTCTGCAACCATTTGGAAAAAATGTATTTTAGAAGATTTATTCCCCTCTTCAGTTTTTATATGGATGAGAACAATCTAAACATAATAATAGAACTATTGATATGTTATATCTTAGTTAAACAGCACATGCTGTTAAACTAATATGACACAACTAGTTTTGGACATGACTCTGAATCTCGGCCAAGCATTTTAACCTGGTGTTGACCAATTTATTATGAATATACCCAGTGCTGTACAGTTGAAAATCTGGTTTCTATATAAATTTTATGATATTTAACACAACTTATGGAATGCATGTTTTCTAAAATAACTTCATTGTCTGTATTAAATTATATAATTCAAAAACCAAATTCTTATTGGATAATCATTTTTACATTGTCCATTTATTAGTCTACTTTCAAAAAGAAATGGAGACTTATAAGATTGAGCCCCTAATAACTTTTGAATTAGCAGACTTTCATGAAATTCAGTAGTGATGTTTTGCCATGAAAGGAAACCTCAACACTGCATCCTTTTAATCCTACAGAATTTTTCACAAATTTATTTTTGCATATTTTATGCCCCCTTACCAATCGCAGATTACTAAGGGGGGAGTCACAATTTTAGTCATTGCCAATAGATGGCACTAAGTGTTAACAGTGTAGGGATAAAATACCTTATCTGATTTCTTAATATGGCAATGTTTATCATCATACTACAACAATTAATGATGCCATAAACATCAATGTCATATGCAATAACACAATGACATGTTACTACACTGATGACATCATTTGGATGTAATGCTGGTTAAATTAAACATTATTTAACATTGGACACATAAAATCAATGAATTTTAAATGCTAAATTTTAAACTACAATTGCCCACTTCAGAAAGTGGTGGACACACAAAATCAATGAATTTTAAATGCTAAATTTTAAACTACAATTGCCCACTTCAGAAAGTGGGCAATTGTAGTTCTTTCTAGAATTGCTTGTTGTTTATGGAATTTAATAAAAAGTGAATTTACTTTTTTGTATATAGTGTATGCAATATATTTTCACAAATATTAGTTTTAAATCTTTTTAATTACACAATATTTTTTTAGTATGGTTATTTATTTAAAACAAAAGAATTTTTGTAAATATCAAACCATTGTTTAAATAAAATTGTATCATACTAAGAAAACTGAAGAATTAGTAGAAAATGTATTATAAATGTAGGCAACATTTAAAATTGGAAGTCTGCTATATTGTTTACAGTTAGAGCTGTAAACAATATGGCCAATTTCCAACATCTAATATCCACATATACATTGACTTTATTTTTGAATTCAAATATAAGCCAATTTCAGTTTATTATTATTGTTTCATTTATATTTGAGTTAAAAAGATATTTTTATAAAACAATATGGCCAACATCTAATATCCACATATACATTGATACATTGATTTTTTTATTTTTGAATTCAAATATTAGCCAATTTCAGTTTATTATTATTGTTTCATTTATATTTGAGTTAAAAAGATATTTTTATAAATATCTTATTGAAATTTCGCATAATCTTCCCTATTTGAATGGCAGAGTTTCAAAATTAGAATAAAGTAAATACAGTCTTAACATCTAAAAAATAATATGCAAAATAATTCATATGTGGATGTTGGTAGATACTACAGTATAATGAATAAAAGTTATAATGAGAATTTCTCAGACATGTGATACTCGTTAAATTTAACTTTACCATACACCTGAACTTTAATTAAATGAGACTGAATACTGATTACCCCATGTTCCAGGTGCAGGGAATGAAACATTGCAATCTACCTGGAGCAGACAATGAAAGTAGTCGAGTTATGTGAAATTTCTGGGTATAGAGAAAAATGAAAATAAAGTACACATCATTTGGAAGCATTAGCATTTTGTCACTATTGCAAAAAATTGCCATCCCTATCAATAATGCATTGTTATGCTATATATTCTGTTAAAAATTTTCAATTTAATATTTTTTTAATATTCAAAAACTATGGTTTAATTCTTTTAATATAAATTATGTTCTAATAGAACAGCAGTCTTTTTCAAATACTGTTTAAATCACCAAAATAGTCTTTAATGAAATAATATATGTTGATGTCATAACAGTATTATAGCTCAAAACTATCAATACTGTAATAATATACTGACATTTTCAATGCTTCCTAGGTAATATTTAAATGCAATTAATTTATCATCAAAAGTCTATATTGGGGTGGCCAAGCTTCATGTCATTAAGAACTATTAGGAGACACTCAAATAAGCTGCAATAAGTTTCTTTTTGGGTCAATGACAGCCACATTAGTTTTTCCAGGAAATCAACAATGGTTTCAAAATTAATTATATATATTATTTATTTCATTTAAATGCATACTACTATTTACAATAAATAAACAAATTGTAAATATATTATTTTTAATATGACCAAATACCTACTTAATTTTAACTTCATGCCATGGAGCCACATTGAAGGTACCAAAGAGCCGTGTGTGTGGCTCGTGAGCTGCAATTTGGCCACCATTGGTCTAAATATTTCCTTAAAGTGAATTAATAAAAGATAAATTTCTTATGTATAATCCCAGTTAGCATCACTACAAAAAATTTTGTTGTTGTTGTTAGCATCTCTATTTGCAAAATTTGACAAAGCTATAATCAATTCTGAATAATTAAAAGACATTATAAATAAGTCTATAAAATTTTAATTAGTTTGAATTATAAAAAATAAATTGTGTATATATACAGTGTGTATATTATTTTTAAAATTAAGTAGGTATTTGGTCATATTAACTTCATGCCATGGATCCACATTGAAGGTACCAAAGAGCCGTGTGTGTGGCTCGTGAGCTGCAATTTGGCCACCATTGGTCTAAATATTTCCTTAAAGTGAATTAATAAAAGATAAATTTCTTATGTATAATCCCAGTTAGCATCACTACAAAAAATTTTGTTGTTGTTGTTAGCATCTCTATTTGCAAAATTTGACAAAGCTATAATCAATTCTGAATAATTAAAAGACATTATAAATAAGTCTATAAAATTTTAATTAGTTTGAATTATAAAAAATAAATTGTGTATATATACAGTGTGTATAGCAAAGATATCAACCGTAGGGGGAACACCTATTGGAGTTTCTGATGGGTACTAACCTTTTCATTTTGAATAGGGGTAATGAGCCTACCTTTGCTGTTGTTAACAGGAGGGAAGTCATTGACCTAACATTAGGGACTCAGTGTTTTTCTGACCTAATTGAGAATTGGCATGTATCTGGTGATCCTTCTTTGTCGGATCACAGATATATCTACTTTAATTTACAGGGTATGGCGCCTAGTCAGGTTACATACAGGGACCCTCGGAGGACTAATTGGGCTTCCTTTAGAGAAGACCTTAAATTTAACTTAGGGGGAGTACAGAGCAGACTTTGCTCGGTGGTGGATTTAGAGATGACTGTTGACCAGATTCAACAGGCAATTCTCTTAACCTACCATCAAAATTGTCCTGTCAGGACTGCTCGCTCATCAAGGCGAGTTCCTTGGTAGAATGAACGGCTGGGCGGTCTTAGACGTATTGTTAGGCGGCTTTTTAATAGAGCTAAAAGGACTGGTGACTGGGACGAGTATAGGAACGCTCTCACTGGTTATAATAAGGCCATTAGAGAGGCTAAAAGGTCTTCTTGGAAACAATATTGTCAGAGAATTGAGAATATACCTGAGGTATCCAGACTTATGAAGATAATGTCTAATGGGAGGGTATAGCTTCTCGAAATCAAAAGTCATAAAGGTTTCACTTCCTTCAAGATCTCTCTCTTTAAGCCTCTGGAGAAAATTTGCTATTTTTCCATCTCACCATTGTTCTTTCAAGGTGGTAGAGGGGCAATCTACACTTTTGAACTATGGGTCTGAAGGTGACCAGGACTTTGTGGGTCTTGGCATAAGCAAATAACCTTGGGCAGGCTGGGTTCTGCATTTTCTGAACCTTCAAGAAGTCCGGTAGATCTAATCTCTTGTGGATTCTATTCCATTTTCTTTCTAGGGCTGGCATTGGATCCTTATCAATAAAGGAGTAGGTCACCATCAGAGATTTGCGTGTGTCTTATTGTGTTTACTTTGCATCAACACAGGGCTTAATCAAGCCAAAAGCAGTTCAGTTTCTTTAAAAAAGTAAGTAAATAGTTGTACGTAAAAAAATTGAACTTGAATGTATTGTCTATGCTAGCCTTGTCGATGCAACTAATCAAAGTACTGTGCAAGATTTTTTGTATTATGATGTTATGATTACCATCATCAGCTGATCAATCAAAAAATAAAAGTTTTGTCTAATAAATTCAATAAATCAAATCGTTGATAATAATCAATGGAAATTCTATCAAAATTGTTGAATATTTTTCAAAAAATATAAAATTATGCAGCATTACTTATATTTTTATAATACAGTAAGTCCTTGTTTAATATCACTTCAATGTCATTTAACTATTAATCATCAACAAGAAGAGAATTGTGAAATAGCCAGAACAACAACAAAGGGAGAACTGTGAAATGGCCTGTAGTGGCACAACTGTTCAAAGATTAGTGAATGACTACAAATTGACATTAAAAAACTAATTGTGAACATAATATCCATAAATTCTAAGCTCACTTTTATTAGAAAATAATTCTCATTAAATCGTGATACACTCAGCCTCGATTTACACGGTAGATACGTTCCTGGAAAAATAGTGCAAACCGAAACTGTGTAAAACTTCATACTCTTCTTTCTCCATTAAGACTATTTTCTTTGATTTATCCTCCCTAGTGATTGTAAGGGAGTTGACTTTCTTTATTTTTAGTTCACATATTTAATTATAAAAATAGCTATTAATATGATTACTGCTGTAAATAATTACTATTACAAATTTTAACTTGATTGTGTAAAGCTTTCATTTGGCAAATAATTTTTCAAATAACTATGTTAAAATTAGATAAACATAGCAGAATAGACATTAAGAACTACCTTAATGAAATTTTTGTAAGATAATACTTCAATTCTTCAGCAGTAATAAATTTTAATTCAGAATAGATGCCTTGATTTCTTTACATATACAGCCCTCGATTTACATGGTAGATAGGTTCCTGGAAAAATCGTGCAAACCAAAATCATGTAAAATGAGAAACGTGTAAAACGAGATTAGGATTAAAGGAAAAAAAGGGGATTGGTTCATTAATTCTTAGAGATAATTTAATGCTTATACTTTTCAATTTATTTTGAATATGAAAACATAAACATTAATTAACATCGAATACGGTACAAAAAATTAACAATATTCCGTACATTTTAGAGACAATTTACTGCTTATATTTTTTCTATTTATTTTTGAAAATGAAAACATAAACATTAATTAACATCGAATACGTCATCTATTTTTGAAAATGGAAACAAACATTAATTAACACCGAATACAATACAAAAAAAAAAAAAACAAATTAACAATATTCCATACAAATAAAAACAATAAAAGCATTCAAATATAAATAGGCGAGCTGCAGGTGAGTTGAGTTTAGTTGAACTGCGAGACTTGGACAGTAATAATTAAGTGAGTTGGAGTTGAAATGCGAGACTTGGACATTAAAAGTTAATATGAATTGAGTTTAGTTGAACTGCCAGACTTGGACAGTAAAAGTTAATAGTGAGTGATAAATTGTGAAAGCGAGTGGACTAAGAAAAACTGTGAGTTATTCTGAATTAAAGACATATATTGTAACTAAGAAGAACTGTGAGTTATTCGAGTGATAAATTGTGAAAGCAAAAGTGGACTAAGAAGAACTGAGTTATTCTGATAAAGACAGATTAGTATTGTATGAGATAATTATCGCATTTTGTATGGAATTTAGTTATAGTGAAACAAGATTATTTTGTTTTAAACGTGAATAAATTGGACTATACAATAAATACATAGATTAGTATTGTATGAGATAATTATCGCATTTTGTATCGAATTTAGTTATAGTGAAACAAGATTATTTTGTTTAAACGTGAATAAATTGGACTATACGAAATATAGCTGTATTCATTGCTTATTAATCTCTAACGAACTCGTAAACCCACAAAACGTGATAATGTGATACTCTTTTAATTTATAAATGGCATAATGCAAAACAATCAAAATATTTAGCAAAGAAATTTTTTTTGTTTTCATTTTAAAACCGTGTAAACTGAGTGCTAAAAAAAATTTTTTTTGTTTTCATTTAAAAACCGTGTAAATTGAGTAAAAAATAAATTTTTTTGTTTTCATTTAAAACCGTGTAAAAGCGAAACCGAAAACTGTTTTGTTTTCATTTAAAAACTGTGTAAAAGCGAAACCGTGTAAACTGAGTGCCGTGCAAATCGAGGGCTAGGTGTATTGAGGTTTCAGATTAGCGATTCCTTTTCTGAAATCACAAAAACCCAATATAAACTGATTTTCTAAAAATAGGACTAACATTAAAAATTCCCCAAATTTCAGGGCCGCTACTTTTGCTCGAAAAAACTATCGTAAAAATTCGACGCTAGTTATTTCGAATTCAAAATAGTGGATCCAATATGGTGATCTTTAATTCAATTTTTTTGTCACCAGATGACGTCATACTCCATTCTTGTAGAATACTATGTGGTGGGGCGAAACAAGCCTTTCCACAAACTGCTCACAAATTCAATTTTTTTGTCACCAGATGACGTCACACTCCATTCTTGTAGAATACTATGTGGTGGGGCGAAACAAGCCTTTCCACAGCTGCTCACCCCTGGGGAGGGGTTAGTCGGATTGTGGAGGACGGGGGATCGACGGGCCGAGTCCGGACCTCATAATAATCTTAAATTCAATTTTTAATTTAGTTCGACTTTTTTGTATTGTCTGCCGGTTAATGGTTTGGAAATACAGATGTTTTTGGTCAACAGATGACGTTACATTTAATCAATGAGATTACTAAGTGACGGGCCAAGGATGTTTTATATATGAATATCCTGCTTAATATTAGCAGCGGGTTTGGTTTGGTTAAGCCGCCATATCCTCATGGGGTATTCTGTATCTGGCAGCGGCCACTTATAGACCCCATTATAGGCTGGCCAGCATCCATGATGGGGTCAACCGGATGGTTGACAGATGGGGTTTAATGGACCGGGCCCGGACTCCTCCTGAAAAACTGAAGGTGTGGGACCCGGATTTAAACGCAGTCGTCCAGGGTGGTAAGTCACAGCCTTACCACGCGGCCATCTGGCCGACTACTAGCGGTGGGATGAATCCCCTGAAGAATACTGTAGTATTGTTATTATAGCCTTAGATATATCCAATTAGAGTTTTTCGATTTACATTGAAAAAAACGATCAAGTTATATACGATTATAGCAGGAAATAACCTTCGGTTGGTAAAGTATGAATGATAAATGTTCCGAGCTCGATTTGTGTTTAAATATTCGAGAAGAAATTTATTTCTAAATAGAAAATGCTGTAATAAAGCTTATTGACCTCGTTTAAAGCATAAATCGAAAAACTGTAATTGGATATATCTAAGGCTATAATAACAATACTACAGTATTTTATATAAACAATAAAATTTATTCTCTTATTGATGACTTGTTAAATTATGCTAAAAATGCAGTAAACAATTTTATAATATGATTTTCTTATCCTTCTGAAATATCTAGATGCAATATATTCAGGGTCGAGGAGAGGGGTGATATCCGATAGTTCGCAGGCTGTCGCCAGAGAGCACTGTCTACCATCCAAAGCAGTCGTGCCAAAATAAACTATTTTATATATAACAGTATTTTGATAAACCAGAGGTTCTTAACAGGCGGTATCCGCGGCTGGATGGCTGAGTGGTAACGCGTGGCGTGCCTTGCAGGAGGACCTAGTTCGCGTTCCGGGTGCGACATTTCCTGTAAAGTTTTTCGGGATTCTGGGCCCGGTAGGCGATCCCTGTCCTTCACCATCCGGCCCCCATCCACGGGTCTGGGTGCAGCCCGTGGTTGGATCTGGCCCCGCCCCTTAATAATCGCCCTGATTGGAAAGGCGATAACAACAAAAAAAACCCGAGGTATCCATACCCCTGGGGGATATGGGACTCCATCTCTAAAGTACAGCAAATTCAAGCTATTGACATATTTGGAAGTTATACTGGCAACTAATATAAGGCATGGTGATGATTATTTCGACAGTCAAGTGAAGGGGGTATTTCTTAACCGGCGGTATCCGCGGCTGGATGGCCGAGTGGTAACGCGTGGCGTGCTTGCAGGAGGACCCGGTTCGCGTTCCGGGTGCGACATTTCCTGTAAAGTTTTTCGGGGTTCTGGGCCCGGTAGGCGATCCCTGTCCTTCACCATCCGGCCCCCATCCACGGGTCTGGGTGCAGCCCGTGGTTGGATCTGGCCCCGCCCCTTAATAATCGTCCTGATTGGAAAGGCGATAACAACAAAAAAAACCCGAGGTATCCATACCCCTGGGGGATATGGGACTCCATCTCTAAAGTACAGCAAATTCAAGCTATTGACATATTTGGAAGTCATACTGGCAACTAATATAAGGCATGGTGATGATTATTTCGACAGTCAAGTGAAGGGGGAATGGGACCATTGGACAATCCATTGGGGGTCTGGAGTCATGAAAATGTTAAGAACCCCTGTGATAAACGAAGGTTTTGTGTTTATTATACATTTTTTTAAATAAATGTTTAATGTTTTATATGACTTTTATATTAAACAAAAGTGATACATTTTTTAAGTGGGACCCGGACCACAGACTTGTCACGCCGGAAGATTTCTCTTGGCGGACCTGAATGCCAAGAGAAATCTTAAACGAAATTATTAACAATTTTTTAAGAAATCTTAAACGAAAATTTCTGTTCTTAGCTTATAAGAAAAGTATTGTAAAGTATTAAAATTATAGCAGCAATCACTACATTAACCAGCAATTTTCTAAAAAATCAACGAAGGTTATCCATTCTAAAAAATCAATGGCGGTTATCCATTCTAAAAATAAATGAAGGTTATCTTAAATTTTTTAATCTGGCTTGTTCCATTCTAACTGTGAACAATATATACTTTTTTAAGTATATATTCTGTATCTGGCAGCGGCCACTTATGGACCCCATTACAGGCTGGCCAGCACCCATGATGGGGTCAACCGGATGGTTGAAGGATGGGGTTCAACAGGCCGGGCCCGGACCCCATTACAGGCTGGCCAGCATCCATGATGGGGTCAACCGGATGGTTGACAGATGGGGTTTAATGGACCGGGCCCGGACTCCTGAAAAACTGAAGGTGTGGGACCCGGATTTGAACCTAATCGTCCAGGGTGGTAAGCCACAGCTTTACCACGCGGCCATCTGGCCGACTACTAGCGGTGGGATGAATCCCCTGGAACCCAGTCGTCCAGGGTGGTAAGCCACAGTTTTACCACGCGGCCATCTGGCCGACTACTAGCGGTGGGATGAATCCCCTGAAGTGGTGGGTTAACATGGTATAATAGTGCATATTGGGGTACTATACCCTTTTTATTACTCATTTGGATCTTGTCATTATATTTACTAACATTAATGGGTTATATCTGGCCACCAAAATAAAGTCAAAAATGGTATAATAGTTCATATTGGGGTACTATACCCTTTTTATTACTCATTTGGCTCTTGTCATTATATTTACTAACATTAATGGGTTATATCTGGCCACCAAAATAAAGTCAATTTGCTATATCGTCGATTTTACGACGTTATTACATTGGTTTACCCCATCAGCCGGACGGCTTCACTCTTTGCTAGTATTGAACAGGTTACCCAGGTATAGAACATCCTTAGACGGGGGCTATAACAACATTGCTATAGTCTACCAATCCCTGCGTTGGGGTCAGCATATTGTAAAGGATGGGAATCGACTGGTCCGGACTCCATGAAAAATATTTCCAAGAAGTGGGACACGAGATTTGAATCTGGATTCTCTAGATAGAGAAACGCAGAAGCGTTTCCACCCAGCCAATCCGGCCACAAGGGCTACAGATTAGGAACCTAGTGGTAGTTTTTTCGAATTGAAAATGACAAAGCCAATATGGCGGCCTGAAGTTCAACAAATTCGAATCTGGATTCTCTAGAAAGAGAAACGCAGAAGCGTTTCCACCCAGCCAATCCGGCCACAGGGGCTACAGATTAGGAATCTAGTGGTAGTTTTTTCGAATTGAAAATGACAAAGCCAATATGGCGGCCTGAAGTTCAACGAATATTTTAATTTGGTCCGTTTTTGTGTGATTGGCCGGATTGGCAATCTACAAACATTATGACTTTCCATCCAGAGGACTTGGAATCGAATATTGGTCTCAATCTTTGGAAATAGTTGGTGATCTCAGTCCATATTGTCGATTGCACTGACCTGTCTGCCATCTTTTGATGTAAGTGGCCTATGGCAGAAGCTCAATTCTCCTATTAGTAATCTGCAGATTGAAAAATATTATTATAAATAAATATTATTTTCACTTGGCTATATAGAATATAGTCTATTCAATTTATAATTTGTTAGTACACATTTATTAAATGCTGTATGTTTAACATACAATCTTTCCTTTGCTAAGTAAAATAGTCTTTTCAATTTATAATTTGTTAGTACACATTTATTAAATGCTGTATGTTTAACATACAATCTTTAATTAAATAATTTGTTCTGGAAGAAATAATTGTTTACTTTCCATGTGCATCATTTTTATTTTGCAATGATTCTGATAATTTTTGCATTCTGATAATAAATTCTAATAATTATAAATATTGTAAATGGCAAATAAAATAATTCTATCTATGTTTTAAAATATTAGTATGTATACCGCAGAATCAATTTTTGTATAACATTTAAAATATTTGAATATTTAAATCGAGTTCTAATTATTATTTGTTCAAGGTAAACTTTTTGTTTAGAGATTAATATTTTATTTCACATAATATATAATTTAACAAGATCACCTAGCCATAAAAGTTTTATTTTGTGTTGAATGTGATTACATTCTTGTTTTTATTCTTTCTGAATTTTATGCCACTTTTCATCTTTCTTTTTTAGTATAACATTTAAAATATTTGAATATTTAAAAACGACTTGTAATTATTATTTGTTCAAGGAAAACTTTTTTGTTTAGAGATTAACATTTTATTTCATATAATATATAATTTAACAAGGTCACCTAGCCATAAAAGTTTTATTTTGTATTGAATGTGATTACATTCTTGTTTTTATTCTTTCTGAATTTTATGCCACTATTTTTGCATTGTGATAATAATTTCTAATAATTAGAAAACCGGCCACAGGGGTATTGTAAATGGCAAATAAAATAATTCTATCTCTGTTTTGAAATATTAGTATGTATACCGCAGAATATTTTTTTAGTATAACATTTAAAATATTTGAATATTTAAAAACGAGTTGTAATTATTATTTGTTCAAGGAAAACTTTTTTGTTTAGAGATTAACATTTTATTTCATCCCTGATGAGCTCAACCATCAGATGAAGGATGAGATTCAATAGTCAAGGCCAGGATCCGTCTTGAAAAAATCTGAAGGTTTGGGATTCAGAAATTGAACCCGGATTCTTTAGGATGGAATCACAACACGCTTCCATCGCGGCCATCCCGCCGATCCATTGCTTAGATTAGGCTAGCTTTTATTAAGCCGCCAAATCTCATTAGAAACATCGTGTTGGGCACTGGAATGTCCAACACGGACATTCCATTGTGCAGTTTTAAGCCGCTTTCCACTGTATAGAATAGATATTATTAAACGAGGACATTCCAGTTCCCATCACGGTTCGGTCCACATCCCTGATGGGAGTTGGGCATTGGAATATCCCATTACTTAGATTTTTTTGTGCAGTTTTAAGCCGCTTTCCACTGTATAGATATTATTAAACGAGGACATTCCTGAGTTGGGCATTGGAATGTCCCATTACTTAGAGTTTTTTGTGCAGTTTTAAGCCGCTTTCCACTGTATAGATATTATTAAACGAGGACATTCCAGTTCCCATCACGGTTCGGTCCACATCACTGATGAGCTCAACCGATTCAATGGTCAGGGCCAGGATCCCTCTTGAAAAAATCTGAAGGTTTGGGATCCAGAAATTGAACCCGGATTCTTTAGGATGGAATCATAACACGCTTCCATCGCGGCCATCCGGCCGATCCATTGCTTAGATTAGGCTAGCTTTTATTAAGCCGCCAAATCTCATTAGAAACATGTTTGGCAGCGGTCACTTCATAATGTATCATAGGCAGGTCAACATCCATGATGATTCGGCCAGATAGCCACGGTGAAAGCATGCTGGGCTTCTATCATGGAGGATCCTATTTCAATTCCCGGTCCCAGTTCTTATACTTACTTTATTTGGCGGCGGCCACTTGTAGAGCCCATCACAGGCCAACACTCATGATGGGGTCAACCGGAAGGTTGAAGAATGGTGCGTTTCCACGCGGCCAATCCGGCCCGGATTGGCCGCTTGGAAACGCTTCGGCTTTCTACTCTGGAGGACCCGGGTTCGAGTCTCGGGTCCTACCCCTTGAAAATATTTATCATGGGGTCCGGGCCCGGCCCGTCGATCCCCGTTCTCCACATTCCGGCTGACCCCTCCGCAGGGTTGGGCAGCCTGTGGAAGGGCTTGTTTCGCCCCGCCACTTAGTAATCTTACTGAGTGGAAAGTGGCGTCATCTGTTGACAAAAAAAGAAAAAAAGAAAAAAATGGGCCGGGCCCATCCTTGAACCTTCCGGTTGACCTCATCATGAGTGTTAGCCTCTGATGGGCTCTATAAGTCAGAAAAGGTCCGAGTCCCACACGTCCAGTTTTTCAGGACAGGTTCGGGCCATAACGGGCCGGGTCCGGACCTGCACAGGATGTATACAAATTACAGCAATATTTATTAAAATGACAAAATTTTTATCAAAGTCGACATTTTCAAACATACTAATACTTTTTATAAAATAAAAAAGTATTTATCCGACATTATTTTAAGAAAATAGGAACAAAAATGCCCTAAATAAAACAATTATTTTAAATATTTGTGTAGTGGAATACCGTATTTCATCTGCGAGAGGGATAATACGATTTACACAAGGCGTCAGGTTTCGGATTGCGCCATACTTTGAGTTCTCAAATTTCAACATAACTTGTCTTTGTTTAACGGAAAATTTTTTAGAATTATGAAGTATTTGGTATTATTAGATGTGGAATATCACCAGGAATGTAAAAATATCAACTTTTTTTTATCCGATGCAGAAATTATGAATAATTTGAAAAAATTTTGTATTGTTTACATATGCTAATTAAACCTAATTCTTTTGTATTTTTTTTCTTGTTTTCTTTTGGTCCTATAACTAAAATTAAAAAACGATATCAGGACAGACGCAACAAAATATAATTTTTTCGTGCCAAAAAATTAAAAAGTAAAATCCTATAACTAAAATTAAAAAACGATATCAGGACAGAGTATATTGACATAACTAAAATTAAAAAAACGATATCAGGACAGAGTATATTGACAACAAAATAACTAAAATTAAAAAACGATATCAGACAGAGTATATTGACAACAAAATATAATTTTTTCGTGCCAAAAACTTAAAAAATAAAAAAGTTTGGCAAAATATCGAATATTGAGTATCATATTTCAAGTGAAAAAGTTATAGCAAAATATCAAATATTAAGTATCATATTTCATATTTTTGGACAACAAAATATAATTTTTTCGTGCCAAAAAATTAAAAAGTAAAACAACAAAATAACTAAAATTAAAAAACGATATCAGACAGAGTATATTGACAACAAAATATAATTTTTTCGTGCCAAAAACTTAAAAAATAAAAAAGTTTGGCAAAATATCGAATATTGAGTATCATATTTCATATTTCCTTAGAGGGTATGGGCATTTTTTTTAATTTGAGGAGCATTAAAGGTTAATTATTATTAATAATAATTTATTGAAAAATAGAAAAAAATTTTGTTTTTATTTTTTTCAAAGCATGGACCAAACATAGATAAAATATTAATTTACAGCAGCATCCTATGATCATATGAAACAATTATTTGAATTCTTCAATCACATCATACATATCAATTGACACAGCTTGTGATTGTTCAATGAATGGTACCATTAAAGAAGATTAATGTTCCTGCTCATTATAGAATGAAGCTTCAATTTCATATATGAGAATTTAGAAAAGCATCTCTCATTAATAGCTTGTTAGTGATATTGCAGCAAATTTTTTCAGTAAATTTGTAAAATTGCAGTATGTTATACTACTGTTTTCTTCTCTAGGCCATTCTAACCATTTCTGTAGTTTGATTTGCAGCTCTATCTTTTGTTTCATTGTATTTCAATAATTTGATTTTGGCTTCCAATTCAAAAAATTCTCACCAAACTGTTTGGTTAATAATCTGCAGTCAATTTCTGAAGAATTTAAACCAATTATTTTTTCTGCAGTACAAATAACAGTGATTGTTTCTTGTGAATATTTATCATTCAATGTTTGGATGAATGAATTCAGTAAAGGATAAAATGTGAACAATTTGATTTCTAAGCATGCAATAAAATTGAATAATTTATAATTATTCAATTTTATTGCATGCTTAGAAATCAATTTTATTCACAATAATTTTATAATTTTATTATTATAAATTATTCAATTTTGCTTATTAAAATAAAATTGAATAATTTATAATTATTCAATTTTATTTTAATAAGCAAAATTATAAAATTATTTTTTATAATTTTGCTTATTATAATGCTTTCAATATTTAGAGAATTTTCTATACAACATGAAATATTTTTTTTTTTGAGATGATGCTATCTCTACTCCTAACTTCTTGCACTTTTTCGTTGTCTTATTAAATATAGATTTGTATATTTATCTGAGTTTAGGAAATCTAAGAAACCAGCATGCAATGTTTACACTTCTGTCACAACTTCATATAAATCTATGGTAGGAGATTATAAAGCGATGCTAAGGTTGATGACTATTTGCAGAATTGGATGTAAAATTTCTAAGCATACAATAAAATTGAATGACTAATTAATATAACAATCTTACCCCTTGAGCTTTCAATGGCTTCTTTGACTGGTTTTTTCATATAGCTGACAGTCACATCATCTTGATATCGGATTTCAGCAATTGAAATTATATAGACATTGTATAATTCCAAATAAATCAAATATTATTTGATTTTTTTTTGCAAAGTTGCAATATTCAAAACTGCTAATATTTCTAAATTAACCTAATAGTAAATGACACAGCAAATTCCAGAGTCCTGCCTGGCTGGGTCTTTTAAATTCTGAAAATAAATTAAGAAATGTAATACTATACAAAAAAACAAACAACCAGAACTTCATGATTGTTAAAAGTAACAAACAAGTGTTAGAACTAAATAACAAAATGATGTTAGTTCACTTATAATTAGTAAATAGAATAAATTTCAAAAACAAGTAAAGTTAAATAATAAAAAGAACTTATTGAATCCAAAACACTTACAAAAGTGTTAAAAAGCTTTATTGAAACAATAATAAAGCAACAGACAAGTTAGTAATGAACCTTATATAATGATCAATTTAAAAATCCAAAACAACAATAAATTTATTAATCAGAAACAATAAATAACTTATTCCACTATTTCTACATTCCAGTAAAAAAAAAGCAATCAATTGTCAATATCAGAAAAGAAAACTGAAATTCACTAATATAATTGCCATTTAGACTGCACTTCATTGCTGCTAAGAGACAACAGCTTTTTGTAGCAACTTTTTTTATAAATCCCATGCATGGCTCATTTACATATAGTTTTGCAGCAATTACAGGTTCTAGTTTATAGATAAAACAATTCATGTCATTCTCCTTATAATATGAGAATAATTATTTAATAATTATAAATCTTTGATAAGAGACCATTCTTTAATTCTTAAATCAGATCAGTGATATTATTTTAGAATAAATGATATCACATGACAAGTGAATTTGTTGGGAAGATAGTGGTTCCATTCCATAACTTACAATTTCTAATTATAGTAAGATTAATACACATAGCACTAACAGCAGTTGAGATAAGAAAACATAATTTTAATCATTTAACGTAACGTAACGTTAAATGATTAAAATTATGTTTACTTATCTCAACTGCTGTTAGTGCTATGTGTATTAATCTTACTATGATAGGAGTTTAAGCAGTTTCTTAGTCAAATAACAATTTCTAATTTCTTGATACAGAGAAAGTGATATGTAAATTAACTCTTAAACTTCGTAAAATACCAAAAATAATAATAAAAGTAAGAAAGAATGTAAGGATTGTTAAAACATACCTTGGTGGGAGGAGGTTGCGTCTTGGCGGTGGCCGCCATGTTGTGATAGGTGTCGGCAGAAACAACGACATTTGCATTTGTAATGTTTTATTTTCTTAAATTAATACAATTCATAATGTTTATTTTATTTAATTAATATAGTATGTATTATTGTTTAACTTTTGTAAAATCATTTTGTAACATAACATAACAGTATTTTTTTGATAGTTGGCTACTTCAACGTATTTGAATGTAAACGAGGGTACTGTATAAGTATCGACGTCTTGTTGGCAAGAGACCACCTTCTTGTTATGCTTGGTCGATGGTAACCTGTCTTGACAGTCAGTTTCTGTACAAATTTGTAAGTTGTGGCTTTTAGGAAAGAAAATAAAAAGTTATTTTTTGAACATGGAGTTTTTGTCATCATTTTTGAAAGACTGGGAGGCTAATATCCACATCAAAGTTTCGTTTCATCGACGGATACCGGAAGGTTTGGGGGTAGGAGTTCAGAACCTGCGAGGAGAAATTCCTCACAAGAAGAAATAAAAACAAATTAGGAAAAGTTAAAGTTAAATCTTCACATTCTTTGACTGAAATTTACATTGACAAGTGTAAGTTTCAGACAATGTGCATAACATAAAATCAAGAGATTTTTTTTCTTTGTGTAAGCATGTATACCTATAAATTCCTCAGTTCAGTACCTCCATCTAAACATACTAATATTACATCACTCCAGGGTATTCTAAGCCTTTATAGTATTTTCAAGTTCTTGAAAAATAATTCCAGAATCACATTTTTTTGAAATACTACAAAGCAATAAATCTTTCCACTTGTAATTTTTCTCCATAGGAAATGTAACAGAGTATTATTGTTATTTGCTCATGATCTTGTATATGTTTCATCTTCCATCAACGAAAATAAATTTTATAATCTATTAAATAACATTTCTAATGGCTGATGTAATGTCATTCTATATTTGATTATTCAAATAAAAATATTTTTTGAAGTATTTTCAAAATAGTTTTTTATAAAAGGATCATATTTTTGAAATAAATTTTCATTTCATTACTTATCTTTGAACTCATCATGACATCTTTTCAGAATTACAATTGAAATCTTATCAGAAGCCATTCTGTATTCGTCAGCAGTGGACAGAATTGCTAACAAAGTATACAACTGCTAGTCGTCAAAAGATTGAAATGGGTAATTGTTTATATTTAAAAATATAGTAAATTTATATGTATTAATTATATGTTTAATATCTAACTTGTGTAAAATCAGTGATAGAATTATCAAAACTTAACCTGTTCACTGCCTTTGATTTTTTCTAATTAAGCCTTGTTAATATGCAAAAAACAAAAAAATGTAAATTGCGATATCTCGCTTAATTTTCATTGAATTTTTTCATAATTTATTACGTTTTTTATTGTGATTCTAACGATGTAACAAATTTTTTCAAATTTTATTTCTTTCACAATTTTTCGTTCATTATACGAGATCGGAGAAAACACAATTTTTATATATGAAATCTTAGCCATCCAACAAAATCTTTGATATTTTCTGATAATGGCAAGTCTTTTGAATAAAATGAGGTACGAATGAAGAAAATCTAATAATAATTTAAAAAATTATCGATAAAAACAAAGTATTACCTAACTTTTAATTAATTTAGTTAATTAATTAGTCAAAAATTTACAAAAATTTATTAAAATATTGTTATTTTTTAATAAAATATGTTTATTGATATGTTTTTTCTTCATTTCAATAATTTTTATTTTAATATTTTATAAATTTTCGAATTTATAACAAAAAACATAACACATACAAAAATCGTCCACAATCCTACATAAACAGCTATAACATTTTCTACTCTAATTGGCTTTGAGATAGCTTGTTAACACTTTACATCCAATACCACAAGCAGCACGGTAAAATAGGCTTGGCTGGAATTTCCCGCAAAACGACTGGCCGTCATAAAACAAAGTGCCACACCCCTTTTATTGCCTAAGGTTATTTACATTACGATTTTCTCGTATTTTACAAAATTATCTGTAAAAGTAAAGTAATAAATGACCAAATAAGTAAAAATATTCTATATTTCAATAAAAGACCAAATAAGTAAAAATATTCTATATTTTAACAGAATTAACCAAAATTTTTGTATTATTTTCAATTTTATAAATTTCACAGTTCATCATAGTAAAATTCCATATTTTGCTTAAAATTTCAAAAATAAATTTATCTCACCCCAAAATCAAAATAAGATACCAAAATATGATAGAATAGAAAGCAGAATCGAAAAGATTCGATGAAAAATAATCCAAATTCTACAAATACAATCCATTCAAATTTTCTATCTTTAGAACGGAATTAAAAAAGAAATTTCAGCAATCAGAAAATTTAGGACTTATCATCAGAGGCACCTATTTTCACCCAATAAACACAAAAAAACCGCTCTGCAATAGCTCCACTTTATAATTCGGGATTGAATTTTATTTATATTGCTTTTCATTGTTTTTTATCGTTTTTTGTTATGCCATCTTGCCGTCTTATCGTGGAAAGACAATGAACAAGTTAATGAAAATATCAACTGATTTTATAAGATTGGAAAAGTATTGTAATATAAAAAAAATTTCAAATCAGATAACTTTTGGTAGTATTTTTTACATTATATAATAATGACACCTTTCTTGAGAACAAATTTATTGCATCTTTCTGTTTTCATAAAAGTGTAAGGGTCACAAATTGCCCCCCCGAACGAAGACGGAGTCAAGAAAATTCCAAGGAAAGAGGAGACGCTTTAATTAAAACAA
>AYEL01086214.1:0-31445 GCA_000484575.1 Olivierus martensii
GCCACCTCATCCACCACGATATTTAACAGAGAAACAACTGCCTAATATTCAGCAAAAATCACAGGGAAAACCTCGTTGCCGTCGTAATCGTCGAAAGAGGACGAATACACGACAGGTGCGTGATAATATCGCCCGTAATCAAGAGAATAAATTCGTAAATGAACAACAAAAAAATGTATGTAAGATAACTTCAGTTCAGGAAAGACTGAACCAAAATAATCATTTCACATTTAAGAGCAAAGCATACAACTCAATTGCGAAAGACAGATCAACACAGAAGGGCACTGTACCTCAAATTCAAATTAGGAAAAACAAGAAAAATAATCAGAAACATAAACGGAGAGGCAAACGTAATAACAAGCAGTCGAGGTATCAATTTAACAATACATGCGCCAGAATTAAAACTGTTCGTCAGGGTCGAAACGAAACTGATCAAAATGAGAGGGCAAAAATATATTCAATTACAAAAATAAAGGAAACTCAGCCACACAAACTTTCAGTCGGCGATAAAGTCTCTATTCTCCTGGGTAAGAAACGAGAAGTTCACCAGAGGTGTGGAAGATCTTATCAAATAATTAAGAAAAATAGTCCTGTGACTTTCGTAGTTGAGCACAGGAAAACGAAAGGAAAATTACTTGTGCATGTGAATCTGTTAAAACCTGCTATCAGGAGGATGGAGTTCGAGAAGGTTGAGGGATTTGAGCGGAATCAAGCACATCCCGATTCCTCGCCTGAGAGAACTCCCGAGGAAGTCTTTGACAATGGGTACGAATTATTTTCTCCAAAAAGATCAGAGCTGAGGTCAAACCAAGAACCGAGCTCTCAACCACAAACTCATCAAAATTATGCCGTGAGTAGTTCAGGAGCTAACCCTGAAAAGATAGGAAACCTTCCTACTCCAGCATGCTCTAGAATTCCGAGGAGAATAATTCGACAATAATCACATTATGATTAAAAAAAAAACTAAATAGATTACATTTTCATAAGATAAAATAACAAAGGTATTGTAAAATATTTAAAAATATATATATATATATATAGTTTGTTCCATACAGCTTGCCAACATCCGGGGTAGAGGATAGTGTATCCCCCTCGGTAGTCGGAACAATAATATCCACTTATCACACCCTCTCCCAAGTTCAAGTTTATGATCAGCCGAAGGCCAACTTGACGGCTGAGTTGAATCATCTGCGGATACATCATTTTCATTGCAAATAAATGTTAACATACACACGAAGCGACGAATATTGGCGAGATTAACACAACGCACATCCACTCAACCCCTGCAGGTCTGGGGAAATAGAATTAGACTGCCGTGAACCTGCGTGTCGTAAAAGACGACTAAAAGGCAAATTAAGGTAGAGACTTAAGTAAATGCTCAGAAAGGCCAATGTCTCACCACCAGTCCCACATTGGTGTTAAATAGAACTGTATAGAAATTAAAATTAGTAAGAAATAAAGATAAAGAACTTAAATAAATAAGGAAAGTAAAAAGAGAAATAAAGATGATGATAACTTGAACTTTGGATCAACATTTGCGAAGTTGCTAGTTGCTATGACAATGAACTTTATATCGGTTGACTCGATGTTGATGTCTATCCATCGAGCACAGATAGCTGGATGTAACAGGAAGTGGGTCCAAAGAGTAGACTAACACTTCTGAATTACTCAGTGCCGATACATAAATAAGAAAAATACAGAAGAGTAAATAACTAGCTAAACGACATAAATAAATATAGATGTAAAGAGACCAAAACAATTTGATGTAATTTATTTACAGATATCTACAAACTGATAATGGAAACAACAAGCATAAAAATTAATGAAATAGAAATAAGAATATGATAGGATAAGTTTAAATAAAAAGAAAATGATGGAAAATGTACCTTGTAAGTTTAAAATAAGTTTAAACTTATTAAAGAGACGCTTCTTGACAACCACACAGTTGCTAGAGTAACAACCTTGATCGGAAAGAGTTGCATTCATCACTTCCTATTTCGTAGCAGCATATTCTAAAAGTGCGGAGGAGAAACTGGGAGTCGGTCACTAAAGAAAAAGTGAAACTGACGCATCTCCCACTCCCTCCAGCACTAATATGTGTTTAAAAACATTTATAATATCATTATTCCTATTAATATTTGTATTTTACAATAATGGAATTTTATAGATATTATATTGTAACTTTATATGTACGTATACGCTTACGTGAAAGGAGAGAGAGATTTTGAATTACGTAAAGGAGTTAAAGAGAAGTACTTATACGCACTTTAGAAAGTAAACATGTAAATGTATATTTTATAGTTTCGAATTTTAATAATTATTTTACTTCAATAGATATAATTTTAAATGTCGGGAGAGTTGACAAATTTTTTTTTTGTAAAATGAATCTGTCATGTCAACGATAGATCATTTGGAAAGTTGGGAGAATTGTAAGGGTCACAAATTGCCCCCCCGAACGGAGACGGAGTCAGGAAAATTCCAAGGAAAGAGGAGACGTTTTATTAAAACAAACGAAAAGAAATACGATGACAGTTGAAGCTCGCGAACTTCGTCCATCATAATAATAAATCGAAGAATAATGTTTATACCAAGTGTCTGTCAGATAGTCATGAATCGGACACCTGTTTCAACGAATGTTTGAGAAATAATCAACTTTATTCTCAGCCCAGGAATAGGGGTCAGGAAGGTCACAGGTATTTAAGAGCCCGCGTCGCCTTCGATCGGCGCTTGGTCCACTGTTACGCTTGTTCTACCCGTCCGCCGCCTGTCCTATCACAATGTTTGACCAACGCCAGTTTCCTCTTATTTTACGAGATCGTCTGCTATTTTCCGCCATTATCTAATATTTGTTTATCCAGATTATTTTATTTGATCTTAAGTAAGAAAAGGAAGACTGTATGAACATCAGTATCGTCCACCAGGCCCTTTGTGTGATCCAGGAAATACCATTAGTGAAAGAAGGACTAAAGACTTTGTAATATTTGGGACTAAAGACTGTCAGTGTCAGTGTTTCATCTCGACGAGATCACCTTAAACTACTGTGGAAATTTGTACAGATACTTCTCTTTGTTAACAAAATGTTAAAGATCTCTCTCTCTAATAAAGGAAGTTGTTCATGTTGAATGTCGTCTCTGTTCTATCTGCCAAACCTCATTACTCGTCCTTACGCTCACCGCTCTTTAGGCCAACGCCAGTCAACATTGTCTTCGGGCCTGCGGGTCGTGCGGGCCTCACAAAAGATCTATAAACATAATTGAATTATAAGTGCAATAAAATAATATCATCATATATTTTAAATCAAACAATATTTTAATTTATTGATGCACTTTTTTTTTTACAAAAATCTAGGTCTAGAATTCAAGACCTATGATTATGTCGTATAGAATTCTTAACCAGTTCTAGACTCTGAAAATGTAGTACCCTATCCTTTGAAAAATCTGACTAATGGAAATATAAAAGCATTTCAGCAATAAAAGTTGAATATATACATTTATACAAATTTTGGAATAATAATATAATGAAAAATGATCTGTTTGAGCATTAAAAAAATGAATAAAAATGAGAAGACAAGGAAGTTTTAATGCTTTAAATTTTTTATAAGAATTTTTAGAAATCATGTCTTAAAAATTTAAAATTAATGCAAATTATTTTGAAGAATTTTGAAAGTTTTGCTAGCAACTAATTTTTCATTTAATTGATTGAAATTAAAATAGTCTCAAAAATCCATAGATGAAAAAATAGAAGCATTATTTCAAGATCAGTAACTTTTTACTTACACCATCTTGGTTTTCTTTACTAAAAATTCATAAATTATTATATAGATTATATATCTTCCCTTATGTTTGATACATTTTCAAATAGAAATATCTCAAAGACTATGAAATGAAATTTTATAAATCTTTTTGATTTGCATTTTTATAATTGCACAGAGTTTCAGATTGTCAATATTTTTTAAAATATACATTCTAAAAAAATATTTGAAAGTTTAATTGCTGGCAAATTTCTTAATTTGACAGGTGGCACAATTTATCTGATATTTTAGTCTGGAAAGTTTATTTTCTAATGGATTAAATTAAATAACTATTTAATATTTTGTAAAAACATTATATTGATCTTATTTTTTCATACTTATACAGTTCCAAAAAGATTATACTTATTAATAATCTTAACAGATTCAGTTATATGAATTTTATTCAAAAACCTAAGAAATAATTTTTAATAATATTTTTGATGTCAGTATTATATCTCCCAGATAAAAATTATACATAACTATTTAAATAATACTTTAAAAAACTGTATAAAAATTAAAATAACACAGAAATCAATAAATTATACAAAAATTTTTGGCTTTAATATATCAGATGATCAAAAAAGTTCACAAAATTAATTTCTATAAATTATGAGGAATCAGTTTTAAATGATTCTTGTCTTTTTTTTGATAATAAAAGTTATGCTAAGTTAATTCATTGCTAGAAAATGTGAAGTGTGATCTGATAAAATAATGAATGATGATGATAAAATTGTCAACATTTGAAAATAACAATGCTACACAAATAGCCTAAAAAATATACATAGCATTCAGAAATGCTACAGTGAATGAATGCATAGCTCTAAAATGGTTTAAAAAGTTTGCATTAAAGTATTAGTCACTTGATGATGAACCTTGTGAGGGATAATAGATCTCTATTAATTAACCCGTTGAGTGCCTTTGCTATCGATAGATATCAAGGAAGTGGAACGAAAAATGATGATAAATAATAAAAAACCAATTAAAAAAATTCACCCCGGAGTTTATTAATCCAGCTTTTGCAAATTGGCTTTTTTGTGTGTATTCATTGAAAATATGTCCTTTTGATAGTGGTCGCTAAATTTTTTAGTTGCCGAAATATGTTTTAAATTACATATAAGCAAACATTATATGAAGGTCTCAATAGAATTTGGATTTTTTTTATCCTATCCTGTTGATTTTATAGTTAATTTATCAAAGTTAACTATACTTATTACACCAAATGACAGCACTAATGAGCAGTCCAGTATTTATAACATTGAAATTAGAAAAAACTTTAATTAGAAACGTTTTCGGCGTGATAACACCCTCATCAGCTCTTTATATTCACCACAGTTTTTTTAAAACCATAGAGTTCTCGAATACAGTATCTATTCAGAATATAATTAAAGTTTTTTCTAATTTCAATGTTATAAATACTGGACTGCTCGTTAGTGCTGTCATTTGGTGTAATAAGTATAGTAACCTAACAGAGCAGTGGAAGAATATAGAGATTCAAAGTTAACTGTAAAATCAATCCAATTATGAATGAATGAATGAACTTTATTAAGTGCACCACTCTTTGAGAGTACAACACTAAAAACATTAGAAAATATTCAAGGTTACAGATCCAATTATATGATTCAATAAACAAAATTTTGGAAATTTTTGGAAAAATTGAATTTTTCTTAAAATGAGCTATAAAATGCTGAAAATTAAAAATATTATCGATATGGATTAATTCTGTTAAAGTAAATAAAAATATATCTTAATCAGTTCATTTTTTGTTTTAATTTCATTGAAATTTAGGAGAAAATTCAAAAAACGAATGTGAACATCCTCAGGCTGTTTTATGGGGAATGGCACTTTTATTGCTTTACAGCAGCCACTAGCTTCCTGGGAAATTACAGCTAAGCCTACTTAGCACATGGGTGTGAGTTATTGGGTGCTGAGCAATAAGAAACCATCTGCAGTTCAATTGGAGGAACAGAAAATGTATTATAGTTACAAAATAAAACTAAAAAACTAAAATCCTAACTGCTCTCAATGGTGTTTAAATAACTATTAAACAAATATTAAGCACATACAAGCAGACCACTATTTTAAACATAATCATTTAATCAGAGTAACGTTTTCGGCTTCTACGCCGTCATCAGCTCTTACAAACACATAATGGAACGTAATAAAAATGCCACAATTCTAGAACCACAAAAATAACATTAGGAACTAAAATACCAAAAATTTATTTGAAGTGTTATGTTATAAGTACCAAGAAGAAGGAGGGAGGATATCCTTGACTATTACAGCAAGAGTTAAGTAACTATAAAGACAACTTAAGGAAGCGATACATCGGTAAATTAAAATGGATTTTTAAACAGCAACTTAAAGAAGCAAGAAAGAAAACTTTTAATCTAGATCAAGTGTTGACGATAATGGGAGATATAAATATCCCAACCTTTGCAGAAAGACTGATGAAAAAAGGTCTGTCATACGCGTTGTTTAACCTAACATCGGTGGTGGAAGATATTCCGATTTTTGAGGAAATGATTAGGGACCAAGGTGATCTCGAAAAAGAGAACTTAAGATGGATGTTTTTGAACCAGAAAACAAGAAGAGATAAAATGAGAAAAGATGCAACGGAAGCAAAGCAGGATAGGATGGATGTGAAAAGAACCTTAAGATGGATGGAAGAAAAGAATTATATAGTTACAAGAGAAGATAAGACAAGAAAATGGTACTCTTAGACAAAGACGTTTATGATAAATTCTTACTAGATTATATTGAAGACACCAGGGTGGAGCAGTTAAAGCAGGATCCAACAGAAAAGCTAACAGCTAAAGTAGATAGATTAATCAAGCACCCGCATTTCCCGCAGCTTTGGAAAGTAAAAACGCAAGATGAGCCTGCCAGCCCAAGGCTATTTGCCTATTTGAAAACTCATAAAACTCCAATGGAGGCTAGGCCTATAGTTGAAAAGAGACTAGCCCCAACGTACTACCTGGAGAAATCCATAGCCAATTGGTGTAATAACATTCTAGGAAATACAGAGAACACAACTTCTGATACGTTCACACTCTTGACAAAGTTAAGAGGAGTACAAATAGACACTGGAGACATTTTAGCTTCTTACGATTTTGAAGCATTGTACCCTTCATTGAAGATTGAACCAGTGTGTTTATATTTTTATAGATTCATGCTAGAGCACCTCCCACAAGACCAATCGGATCCTAATCTGTTAAGAGAGATAGCCCACACCATCTGCCATGGCTCTTACTTTACATTCAGAGAAAAAAACGTATAGACAAGTTAAAGGCGTACCTATAAGGAGTCCTATAGCAGGCACTCTAGCTGAAATTATACTAAGAATTGCGGAAGACCAAATACTCCCACGTTTCCAGCTTCAGATAAAATTCTATAATAGATATGTAGACGATGTTTTAGTGCTTTGGAAAGATGAGTCTAGAATTGATGTTTTTATGGATGAATTCACCCTAGGGCAATTTGGTTTAAAGTTAAAGAAGGACCAGGTAAGTAGATCACTAATACATTATTTAGACCTTCACTTGCAGATCGAAGGACAAAAAATCACAACGAAAGTCTACAGGTAGCTGACCCATCAGGCAGTCCTCATCCCTAGGTGGTCAAATAATCTGTTTACCTATAAGAAAGCGGCATTCTGGAGCCTATTTAGAAGAGCCATGTTATACTGTAGCAAAGAAGAAGATATGAGAAAAGAATTAGATTAAATAAAGAGTATAGGAAGGCAGCACGGATATACGAGATCGTTCCTGTCACAGATACTAAGGCAAGTAAAAAGGAAACTTTCCACCGACACTAATACAACGAGATCGGAGAAGAATAATCAAGGAGAGTATATGCCTGTATCCTACCATCTAAAGGACTTAAATGTTATAAAGAAAATAGCAAAAGATAAAAATAAAAAGATAGCTCCTAGGAGAGCCACCACTGTCTTTAATGCCATCCGAAATGACAGACCCCCTTAAAGATCTGGAACGTAAAGGGATATACAGAATACCTTTAAAAGAAGTGGAACAAAACGAAAAGAAAGCATATGTGGGAGTTACAACTAAAAAGTTATCTAAGAGGCTAGAAGAGCATAAGAAAGATATAGAACAAGCCAGAATAACCATCTCGCTTGCACAAGAGGCATATGCTAAGGACATAGATATTCAATGGGAAAAAGCAGAAATATTAAAAAGAATACTCCCTCATACACAACCAACAATTACTGAATCATTGGAGATCATAAAAAGAAGGATTGATAAACAATAAACTAGCTTGGGAGCCGTCAGATGCATGGAAGTACGCGTTAAGTAAGCAATGATATTAATGATAAAAAAGAACTGATTAATACTGTAGAAAAAGTGCAGATTAATAGACTGGTGTATAACCGATAAACAGTGAATTTAATTTAATTATATCTTTTATTTTATAATTTATTTTAATAACGTATAATTGTTAGTTATTAATTTCACCTTAGTTGTCATTTAAGTTATATTTATGTGTTAACCAGATGATATTTTAAAATTTTAAATTTAAACAAATGTCAACTGGTTAAGTTTCATTAAGCACTCCTATACAGTTTAGGTTATACTTTTATTTCAAAGTTCTGAAATTCGGTACAGTTTTAAGGTGCAGATGATAGAGGTTTGCCAAGGTGCCTTACACAATTAGATTACAATGATTTCATACATGCATACAGCAGAGAGGCGAAGATGTTCAAACATATGCCGTTAGATTGCAGTCTCTCGCAGTGGAGACAGTTATAGAAGTATTAAGTGCAAATGAACAAGAGAAAGCGATAGTAGACGAATGTCAGAGAAGACAATTAGACGAGAAATTGAAAACTCAATTTATCAGTGGGATTAATGATAGGATTAAGAGATCTGTTATGTCTCAGGATTCGAAAACCTTTGAAGAGGCTTTGTTGATCGCCTCACGCGAAGAATTCATTGAGCAAGCACTGGCGAAACCCTGTCCCTATGTGGGAAAAATTGGGGAATTGTGCGAAGCGTATACTGCTGGTGTTAAGTCTAACACACCGAGCAAAATGCGAACAGAGCGATAGAAATAGAAACAGCGATTAAACAAATCAATGACAGGCTCAAGAAGTTAGAACCTCGAGCAGAAGGGACGGATCCACAGCCGGACACAGACGAGCAAAATATGAATAGGTCAGAAAAGTTAGAAACAATGATCAAGCAACTCAATGACAGACTTGACAGGCTGGAAGCGAAATTAGAAGAGCAAGCGAATTTCTTACTGCCGAGAGCACGGCCTAGGAATCGAGAAATGATATATTATGATGAACAGCCTCTGCCACAGCACTACTATAACATTGGGGGAATTTGACAACCGAATCGTTATAGGTCGCGACAAGATTGGACCAATTATCAAATGATATCTAACCATGAGGCTCGAAAATTTTGGAAACGAAATACAGCAAAATTTTCGCCGCCACAGAACTTTGGCGGGTCACATGGAAGTTCTAGGTTTTGCAAGCCACCTCATCCACCACGATATTTAACAGAGAGACAACTGCCTAATATTCAGCAAAAATCACAGGGAAAACCTCGTTGCCGTCGTAATCGTCGAAAGAGGACGAATACACGACAGGTGCGTGATAATATCGCCCGTAATCAGGAGAATAAATTCGTAAATGAACAACTAAAAAATGTATGTAAGATAACTTCAGTTCGGGAAAGACTGCACCAAAAGAATCAATGCACATTTAAGGGCAAAGCGCAGGACCTAACTGTGAAAGACAGACCGACACAGAAGGGGACTGTCGCTGGAATCAAAATTAAGAAAAACAAAAAAATAAGCGTAAAGGCAAACGCAAACATAATAATAAGCAATGCAGGTGTCAATATAATAATCCATATGCCAGAATTAAAACTGTATATCAGGATCGAAACAAAGTTGATCTAAATGAAAGGACAAAAATGAATTCAGTAACAAAGATAAAAGAAACTCAGCCACGCAAGTATGCAGTCGGCAATTTAGTACTTGTTAATCAAACTTATGTGCCTCCAATTATATTTAGTCGAAAATTTAATCCAAAATATAGCGGACCTTATCGGATAGTCAAGAAAACTAGTCCGACAAATTTTGTAGTACAAGATACTCAGACACAAAAACAAATATTAGTACATGTGAATCGGTTAAGACCGGTTGTATCCCAAATGGAATCTGAGCAGGCGAAACTCTCTAAGATCCCGAGAAGGATCGCTAATCAATAATAATTAAACATGAGAACCCCTGCAGGTCTGGGGAAATAGAATTAGACTGCCGTGAACCTGCGTGTCGTAAAAGGCGACTAAAAGGCAAATTAAGGTAGAGACTTAAATAAAGGCTCAGTAAGGCCAATGTCTCACCACCAGACCCACACTGGTGTTAAACGGAACTATATAGAAATCGAAATTATTAAGAAATAAAAATAAGGAAGATAATTAAATAAGAAAAGAAATAGAGAAATAATATAAATTAAGTATAAGTAAACAAATTAAGAAGACAAGAAAATTAGAGATCAAGTATTCAGTATAGCCAATGCACGAGCAGGTGCCCGCTATAAGAAACCGACGCGCCGAAACAATGCGAGTGTGCGCTATACAATCTGGTACAGAAGAGAAAATGAAAGTATAAGGTATATTCAAAATAAGAAATTGAATAAAATAAAAATAAAAATGAGAAAAAGAAAAATGATTTTCAATTTTTTTTTCAATCCAATTAAGTCGGCTTTATGCTGCATAATATATAGACGATTGCAACCTTTGACCCGGTTCAATTTCGGTCATACACCTCCAGTTTTTAGGAGAAGGTCTGGGCCCGGATCATTACACCCTATCCTTCAACCTTTCGGTTGACCTCAACATAGGTGTTGGCTAGCCTGTGATGGGCTGTAGAATTGCTGCCGCAAGTGATATATACTAGCCAATTCAATTCAATTAGAATACTTGATGTCAATAATCATGAGTAGGATACTATTAGAGGAGATTATTTAATAAAAAATTAAAAAGTGATCAAGTGACAATATAATTAGACGCTTTTACATAAAATAAGGTATAAATATCACATAAAAAAGTAGAAGTAAGCTCATTTATGAAAAAACAAGATATAAAATATGATTGTAGGAAATTAACTTGAATGGCGGCCGGATGGCCGAGTGGTAACGCGTTGGCGTGCCACTCTGGAGGACCCGGGTCTGGTCCTGGATTTTTTCGGGGTACTGGGCCTGGCCCGGTGATCCCTGTCCTTCACTATCCGACCCCCTCTATGGATGTGGGTGCAGCCTGTGGTTGGAACTGGCCCCGCCCCCTTAGTAATCTTCCTGATTGGAAAGGGGCCATAAAATATGCAAAAAATAGGCTATTTCGGACGGCCGGATTGGCCGCGTGGAAATGCTTTGATTCAGTCTGTGGTTGGAACTGGCCCCGCCCCCTTAGTAATCTCCCTGATTGGAAAAGGGGTGTAAAAAAATTATATTAATATAGAAACGCATAATCTAATTCACACAGACGATATGCAAAACAAAAAAAGTTAACTTGAACATATGTGAAAAATAAACAAAAAGCAAAAACTGAGCTTTACAATAATTAATTATCATCAAAAGATTCATGTGATATTTTGCTCATATTTTATATTTAAAATAATTTTGAAAATTTATATAATTTAACAAGTTAACTTGAACATATGTGAAAAACAAACAAAAAGCAAAAACTGAGCCTTACAATAATTAATTATCATCAAAAGATTTATGTGATATTTTGCTCATATTTTATATTTAAAATAATTTTGAAAATTTATATAATTTAAAATCTGTAGATTTCTGTTAATAACACTAATTTTTATTCTGTGTACATGTTTTCTTTTAAACAGAAATCTACAGATTTAATGAAAGAATGTTCTGATCATATTTAACCCCAACTAGCGTTGGCTGGATGGCCGTGGTGGAAGTGTGTTTGTTTCACCTTGGAAGATTTGGAATTTAATTCTCGACCCCATATCTCTAGTTTTTCAGGAAGGATCCAGATCTAGCTTGTTGAATTATATCCTCCATTGATAGGTGGTCCATCAGGCGAACTATGATGGCCATTGTAATGCCCCGCCTGTTACTACTTACCGATTTGAAAGCAGCATGAAACCCACATAGGGGAAAAATCCCACCCTATGTACGCCATCGATATCAGTAATACCAAAGTAGTACCGCACTAGTAATATCAGTGGCGTACACAGATATTAGTGTAATATAGTAGTATTCTAGAAAATCACTACTGGTAGTGTCTAGAATCAAATTACAATTTTCTAAAATCAAATTACTGTATTCCAAATATTAGATATTTTCCATGATTACATTTAGTAATATCCATTATTTATTTCTATTTATTCGTAATAAAAATGAATTAAATACAGCATAATAATTTTTTTGTTTATTTATTTTATTTAACAAAATTTGTTATAATTATGATTAATATTTATTGTAATACATCTAACAAGCACAACTGTAATTTTGACAAATAAAAAGATTGTTTTTGCTCAAGAAAAAGATTAATAAATCAATAGAAATATCTTAATTCTTCTTTCAATTTGACTTTTTTTTTTATAAAATTGAATCTATGATTACTTTGTTTATCGACAGATATGTAAATTTATTGTACAGATTTTAAATTATGTAAATCTTTAAAATAAATTCGCTCATATTTCATATAAAAAATATCATATGAAATATTTTACATTTAATTATTCTAAAAGTCTCGTCTTTTATTTTATTTTATTTATTGCATTTTTATATTTTCACGGAAGTTCAAATTCATTTTTTATAATTTTTTATCCTTTTGTATCAATATAATGGATATCACTATATAGAAAATAATAAGATATTATGAAATTTATAAAATCGAATAATAAATCAATCCTGAAAAAATGATAATTGAAAATTGTTTTTTCTAGGATAATTTTTCAATTTTGTTTTAATGAATTTTTATTTTGTCCTGTGATTTAAACGCTTAATATTTCTTTTTTTATGAATTTTTAATTGCGAATAAATCTGTTCATCCTTATAATTTATACCGGAACTTTCTTTCTAAGAGGCCTTTATTGGGAGCTGAAATCAGTTTGATCAAAGTTTCTTCTTATATAGTGCATTATCTAAACAAGATTCCTTTTTATCTTGTCGTGATCTTCTTCCGTCATTGAGGCCAATGATCTTTCGTGGGTTTTGTTATTGCATTCGTTATGTAATTACTTGTAAAAAAAATCAAAATAAAACGACTGTTTATTTTCATCTTAAAATAATTTTATACAATATTTTAAAAAATGTTCTATAATTTTAAATGAAATATTTTAAAATAAATATATTAAACAGTTTATCGCATTTATTTTAATAAGATAAAATATGCTTTTTTTTATATTTTGATTTCTTTTCTTTTGACTCTTTCACAATCTTCCAAAGAATTGTTTGAAACTGTAAAAGTTGCTTAATTATGCAACTTTTTCAGTATAGTATTTTTTACTTTTTTTACTATACTCTAATAATTTATCGATTTAAAAAAATTATTTATTATAATATATAGTATGCACTTTTAAATTTTACAAGCTCATTAGGAAAATCTCCACCGGAGAAAATATCATTTTTAAGAAATCCATAGGACATAATTATAAATCATATAAAATAAAAATTATTTAAATCAGAAATTATAGTTTCAAAGAAATAAATGAGCAAAATACATTACTGAATTATATTTACAAAGCTAAACTATCGCTATATATATCAATTTTAAAATTGATCAAGATGATAAATCGTTAGAGACGAAATAAATATATTAAATAGTTTATCGCATTTATTTTAATAAGATAAAATATGCTTTTTTTATATTTATAGATTGATTTCTTTTCTTTTGACTCTCACAATCTTCCAAACAATTGTTTGAAACTGTAAAAGTTGCTTAATTATGCAACTTTTTCAGTATAGTATTTTTTACATATAAAGCTATTTTATTAATTTAGATTGACGAAAAAAACTGAATTTCATTGCCAAAGAAATAAATTTAGATATACTGCATTACTAAATGGATTAATGGTTATAGATCTATAAATAATTCAATATGAATTTATATAGGCGACTACATAACAGACTCTAGCATAGCTTTATTTTATCTGTAACTTTGATATTTAAAGCCAAGTTTATACTGTAAGGCACTTTAAAATAATTTATATTGTAAAAAAAAATATGTGTCTGATTTTTTATACAGTAAGACCCCGTTTAACGCGGGGGATACGTTTCAAGGAAACGAAGCGCTAAATGATACAGCGTTAAACGAAGTCATTTTAACACGTAAATAATGAGGATAGGTGAAACAGGACAGTGAATAAAAAATATATACATAGCATTTTTTAAATTTTATTTTGTAACATTATTACTATTGTATTACATTAATTATAGAAATTTTTTATTGCTAATATCGATTTGTATTCATAAATCATTCATGAAAACTTCTTAAAATTAGAAAATAAAAAGTCTTTAAGAACAAAAAGCAGTAATCTTATTGCAGTAAATTATAAACAATGAAAAATATTGATGAAAGGAAAACTTTCTAACTTCAAGGAACTATAATTTAAAGTGGCAGCATTCAGATTAAAACTAAAATGGGATAATTGTTATTTTTATTACTATAAAATAAAATTGATGACCGATCATAAATATGAACTCTGATCGCAGCAGACTTTCATATATACTGCACTGCACTGTTATCAAACGCACTGTGAAACGACATACGAGTATCAATGCAACAAATTCCTGCGATTTCGGATTTATGTAAGAATAACGGTTTGAAAAACCAGGCCAAAGTGAATCAATAAAAATATAGAATTCGAAAAAAATCGCGTTATGCCGAAACAGCGTTAAACGGAGCAGCGTTAAGCGGGGTCTTACTGTACAAAACTTTATAAACCAAACAATAAACAAATATTTTTTGTATACTACGCGGCAGCGTTGGGTACTATACAAAGAGTATTTGTTCAACAGAATATTCGTCTTTCAGTAGTAGTTTTATTCTCCACTATTGTTTTTAAAGCGAATATCTGTTTCAACAGAAAATTCGTCTTTTTGAGTTTCATTCTTTTATGATTTTTTTAGACGAATATTTTTACATAAGATTCGTTATTCAATGCAAATTTTATTTTGTTATGATTATTTTCAAGAATATTTTTTCAGTTAATAATATTTCCTGATTTCGGATATTGTCTACTACATTAACAAAAGACTTGCATTTTACATCCAATATTAGACTTCTTTGAAATTAATTTGGGTTTTTTAGGTCTTCCTCGATTTCGAGTTGATTTGCCAATATATCTATGATGAGAATTTAAACTATTTTCAATAATGGAGAATATCTTCATTAATTAAATTCCATTAACTGTCTAAATCAGCGGTCTCAAATTCGCGGCCCTATAACTATTATAATTAATAATTATAAATAACTTAAATAACTATTCTAATATTAAGTATCGCTAGTTTTAGCGATACTTAATATTATAAAAGAAAAATTGGGCCTCTAAAGCCCTTTAAAAGGGCCAGATAAAAAGTAAGGCGACGTAGGGACATGCCCATATTGATATTGAACACTACTGTGCATCATAATTCTAAATATCTTTTTTTTTAGATTTTAAATGAAAAAGTTATATACATAGATATATAGATAACATAAAATACAGATACATAATCTGTATTTTATGTTAAATATCAAATCTGTATATATATATATATATAGATTTAATGATTAATGTAATTCTCTTTCTGTTATTTTAATTTTAAATGAATTTTGGTTTCATATATCTAATAGACGTTTTTAATTTAGACTTTTAGGTTTCACTGAAAATTTAATTATAGTACAGTACAGTACTGTACTTATTTTCTCTTTATTACTTTGATTACAGCTGAAGTAATTAACTCAGGAAGCTTAACTGGTTATTTATCATATATTAATATAAATATTATTATAATAAATAATAATAGATCGGAAGATTGCAAAATATTAAAAATAGTTTCAGATAACAATAATATTTTGGCTTCTAGCAATAAAAAACATTAGCGAAAACCTTGAACTGAAGATTAAAACTTGACTATAAAGAGAATTTATAATATGTAAGTTGATTTAATCATTAAGTTTTCAGTTTTACAATTAGCGTCCTTCAAAGAAAAGATATATTTAGGGTATATATATATATATATATAGAAAACCAGTTGGAAGTGTCCTTTAAGCAAACAATAAAAATAATCTTGTAAGAATATTTGATTTTTTGTCTACTTACCAAAGGAAAGTGAGGTTTATCTGATCACCATGTTGTTTGTCTATTATTAGGGCCTAATAACTTTTGAAATATTTAATAGGTATGAAATTCGGTAGCGTAATTAATTATATGATAATTAATAAAAAAAAACTTCGACGTTGGATCATTTAATTCTCTAACTTCAGCAGTTTAAAAACGGTCAACATTCAAATTTCTGTGACTCTCTATTAAATGTTTTCTGAATTATTTATTGGATTTTAATTAAATTATCAAGACTGTTCGTCAAGTCGTTAAAGATTATCTCGATTATATCAATTAATCCTTTACTTTCAACTTTTTAAAAATGGGAGGTTCAAACTTCATAGATGTCTCCCTAATAACTTTTGAACTATAGTATATGATTTTTTATAAAATTTAGCATAATCGTCAAAAATGAATTTTGAAATAAGATTCACATAATTAAACCTAGAGATTAATTTGTTTTAAAAATAGCGGATTTCAATCATCTAAGGTTCTCCTGTAATAACTAGGAAACTTTTTATGGCATTCAATACGCAGGTTATGCCATTGTAGATGATTTTGATGGCATATTTTAATTATTCCAAAATAAATTAGACTTCCAGAATAGCTTGTATTGTTATAACTACAAAATTTGGATAGAATTACATCGAAATATTTATATTGAGAGCAGTTTACAGATTCCATTTCAATTAAATTTATGAGATATCAATTTTTAGAAAATGTTTTTTGCGAGAAATCAGTTAACATTATTATGAGAGCTATTATTTCCCCCATTTTCTTTTAATTAAATGCTACTGAAAGAGAATAAAAACTGTTTATTGATATTGTTTCTAAATTTTTTCTAATCATATTTTAATATTCTCTCTTAATGTTCAAATCTATATAAATAATTATTTTATTTAAAGGTATGAATTGTTATGAATTAACTATACATGAATTAACTATACTGTATTACGTTTGGTTAGTTATTAATACTGTACTAGATATTGCTCGCTCATATAAATGAGCGGAAATCTTATAACTTTGGATATCACTCGAAATCTCGAACTCGTATACATGATCATTAGATAGCGGCCATTATTAAGTTACAGCGTTTACAGTTATTAAGTTACAGTATTTACAGGTTAATTAAAAAAAAGTATAA
Organism: Olivierus martensii; assembly: GCA_000484575.1. Taxonomy (NCBI): domain Eukaryota; kingdom Metazoa; phylum Arthropoda; class Arachnida; order Scorpiones; family Buthidae; genus Olivierus; species Olivierus martensii. Next base: position 17,241 of record AYEL01086214.1, read on the forward strand.
CAAAGTTAACGGAAGTCATTTTTCACTTATTTTGAATCTTTGTTAAAGATCAGATTCTATAAGAATTAAAAATTATATAGGATAATGTATTTTTTATTTTTTTTCAATAATAACCTTAAATAATAATCTCCGAATATATGATGAGCATATTAATGAAGATTAAAAAGTTAAGTTTAAAAATAATAAAATGGAATTAGGTCATGCAATATTGAAGGTTAAAAACTTCCATTTACAAAATGAAACTTGATTCCGTCATTTATCTTCAATTTAATTATGAGTTATTGAAAATATGATTTAATTTATAATTATATTTATGTTATAAATTAACTTCAAAATAGAATTTCTCTTAGATATGTTTTTACAGAGAAACTTGAATTGCGTGATTAACAATAATAATTCAACCGTGAGAAACATATATAAGGTAAAACGGGGGAATATGACCCATCGGGGAAAATGGCCAGTTATAAACTGAGAAGCATTTTTAATATTAAAAATTAAAAAATAGCTTTTTTCGGCAGGGGCATTTAATGTAGCATACAGTCGTTGATTAGCAGTGCTAGATTAGTCAATGATTAGGCAGTGCTGGCAATAAGCTTATAACTGGCCATTTTCCCCTACGGGTCATATTCCCCCGTTTTATCCTAAGTAAAAATACATTGAAATGGTCATAGTTGCTCGTAGAAATGTTTTGCCAGTGCAGTAGAAAATATACCATTTTTTATGTCGTTCTTATGTTCATTCAGACGAGTATAAAGAGATCTGGTTGTACTTCCAACATATATTTCTTGCCTACTGTAATCATTATTGTAGATTGGTATAATATATACACCTGCCCGATTAAGAGACGGTAGAGAATTTTTATTGTTCTTTATTGCGTGATAAACGGTATTCAAGCGGGCATACGGTAGAGATTTATTACATTTCTTTAAGGCTTTACACAACGGTCTAATAGCAGTATGGTACGGCAGTATGTGTAAAAACGTAACATCCGGCTGTTGTGTTACTTGTAAAGGCATCTGTTTCTTTTCCAGAAACTGTAAAAAGACAGACTAAAGACTATAAGTTTGTGAACAGTGATCAACAGCCTCCGCCGAATTTGTATCTTCCGGTTTTGTTGTCCCGGAGAATTAATACTTCACTAAACAGGTATTTCTCCACTCTGTGTAAAATTCTAATTCATTGTAAAATGTTAAAGATCTCTCTCTCTAATAAAGGAAGTTGTTCATGTTGAACGTCGTCTCTGTTCAATCTGCCGAACCTCATTACTCGTCCTTACGCGCGCCGCTCACCGCTCTTTAGGCCAACACCTGTCGACATCGTCCTCGGGCCTCCTGCGGGCCTTACATCTCTTCTGTAATCTCTGAGTCACTCTTTGTTGAGTGCAAATCTTACTTTTCTATGAAAAAAATATATCTTCTAATTTGAACTTATAAACTACTGATTACGTGACCAATAATTGTCTCCCGTTTAGACTTGTAATTTGAAACGTTGTGTGAAATTTCTCCTCTAATTATTTTAATTATAAATAATGTAAAGTATTATTCCAACATTTGGTGATGAAAGACAGCGAGGGACACTTGATAGGAATGAAATCAGTTTTTTATTTCAGAAGAACATATCTAATTTTTGATCTTCAACTATATATCATGTGACTTCTCTACCAGATATCTCGTCCAAATTCCAATCAACATCGAGGTTGTTCCAACTCTACAGTTATTACTAATATCGATACATATAAACTAGCGTTAGAAACTCTGTCAATGATTATATGTATTTAACATTTCAATTGATAACGAACTATCAAATAATATAACTCATATATCAACTAATAAAATCAGATATGGTCGACCGTAATGCTTAATTTGTAGTTTTAGAATATCCATATGATAAATATGTTAATAAAGCTAAAAAAAATCTCATCCTCCACTTTATGAACATTAACACTGATGATACGTGTCAAAATTTAATAAAAAAATCCTTTCTCATTAGCTAAAGTTAAACACTAAAAAAGTTTCTTTGCTATCAAAAATTTTTATTTTAAATTCATCTAGTTCTGCAAAATCTCGATCAAAGTTACATTCCTTGTTTCTGCGTTTTGACAATTATAGGATTAGTTAGGACAGTTTCTTCAAAGTTATTGATACATTAAAAAAGAAAATAGCAAAAATTTCAAGTTTTTGACAGTTTTGCTGTTTTTTCTGATGTCCAACTTTCGACTGTCTAAATATATAGGCTCGAAAACTAAGAAATCTGCTTGTCCCATTTTCGAAAGAAAAAAAAGTAAAAATTGCATTAAAGCATTAATTAAAGCAGATGTGTTGTATATAAACAAGAAACCTTTTATTCCAGTGAAAACAAAATCTCAATTCCACTTCTTTTTGCAGGAATCATAAAATTATGAAAAGTGACAATCACGATAACTGTCAGAAAATCAAAACATATAATACTCCCTTTAGAATCAATACCTGGAATGTCCAAGGTTTAAGAATCAATATCATTTCAATCTTATTTGAAGATGTCTTTCAATCTTCTATTATTATAAGATTTATAGAAACTTGGGTCGTTTCTTAATACTATAAAACATTTATAAAATGAATCCTAATTTTAAAATATCCGAAGTCACAGCTCTTAAATTATAAAGTCGTGGAAGAGCTTCATATTGCTAGCGCTTCTAATTTATTCAAATCTTGGCAAAAGTAGAAAACTATATAATTCTGAACATTTTCTCGTTGTTCTGCTTTCATCATTCTCACTTATAGTTAAAAATGCTCCGCTGGAGCACGAAAACGAAGAATATGATTGTCGACCACCAAAATGTTGAAGACAAGGCAGCCTACGACAATGTTCAATGGCGGACATCGACCGTCGACGTGCGGCCATTTTACATTTGCCCTGCCCCACTGAACTCGTGGGCTGGCTGGACGTTTTGCCGACCTTATCATATTCCGCGCCTCATTTGCTCAAGTTGTGCCATGCGGCCGGCAGCGATGCGCTGGCGATTCGGTGAATATATATAGTTACCATGAAACATGTGGCCCGGCAGTCACCGACGAAATCGGCATGGATTTACTGGACACACAAATACAGTATATGATCATTACCAGTTGGGCCGTTCGACGGCTCAATCTAGCAAGGGATTCGCCGGAAGCTTATTTTTTCTGCGTTTTGACAGGACAATAAATGCAGCCTCAAATAAACCATACGGCGACATATGAAGAATATCGGACAGTTCACATTGCGCGGTCAATGATGTCGAGCTGGCTGCGGCGAAGAGCGCAGGGAACATATCTGACGGTGTCAAAGGATATGCAGGGAGGACTCAGTTTCCGGAAGGGCCCAAAACAACTGTAATACGCAGTTGTTGGCTAAATGAGGCGCGGAATATGATAGGGTCGGCAAAACGTCCATCCAGCCCACGAGTTCAATGAGGCAGGGCAAATGTAAAATGGCCGCACGTCGACGGTCGATGTCCGCCATTGAACATTGTCGTAGGCTGCCTTATCTTCAACATTTTGGTGGTCGACAATCATATTCTTCTTTTTCGTGCTCCAGCGGAGCATTTTTACTACTCTTCCGGCTTTTTCATAGAGCCAGCTTAAACGGATAAACCTAGCGGCATGGAAAAGGCCTAATAGAACGATATTGAATCGGGCCTAGCATTAAAGTACGGTTATCTGTAAATGCCGAGCGATACGCAGTACCGGCATACAAGCACCTAATCGGTCCGTCCAACTCCATTGAAGTAAACAATAATAAGAAAAGCAATAATAAATGTCTCATGTATTTTATTAATTTTACGTAACGATTTGTGAGGTTTTCGTTCCGATGCTTCCGATAGGAAGAACGGAGTGTGCGACTCGGCTGAAGACCAACCGCTCGCTTTATCAACCGTCAGATTATTGTCGGCTGGCCGGAAATTTAGTACGATGGAAGTAGCTGATAGCCGAAGTACGACAGTATGGTGGGAAAAGGCTTGCCTTACTAGTAGTTCTGTCAAGATTAGGAAAAAGCAGTACGGCATATTAAAGCGACTGGTAGCATCGGAACAGTGGGCAATCGTATGCAGCAAATGTCAGTGTGTTAGCTGTAATAAGCATAAAAAGAACAGTAACAATGAAAATAATACGAATCGTTTATTAACGATGAAAAATGTAAAAAAATGTCGGTTGACGTATGTACAAAGATTGAATATAACAGAATATCAGAGCTATTTCAAAAATAATAGATACACGTCTTTAAGTAAGCGGACGAATTTTTTCCTATTCGTAATGCTGCTGGTCAGATCGTCGACGATAACCCAACCACCGGTAGTTGTGCGAATACAGGGAACGTAATGGCCAGAATGTATAGTAGTGCCATGATATAAGATGGCACTGACAGATTGGAATTCACGGTCGCCAATGGTTATCCTGTTGGCGTTATATCCAGTTATGGAACGGATCGGTTTGCGGACGACGACGCCTCTACAGTCGACGGAGAACAGATCCAACAATACGACTAGATATCGGTTATGCGGAGGAAACGCCAATGACTATAACAGTAGATGAGGCGGTAATCTTTACAGCATCCAGGTCGGATGGACAGTCGAGATCGACGATATGGCAGAACAAGGAGAGAAAAGTACACGACTTATCACCGGGAGGTTTCCCGGAGGAATGTTGAATGCTCGATATTTTCCTCACTTGTATGGTGTCGATGGGGACAGGATCGGCGACTCTTCAGGTCGAATTCAAACAGACTAGCCATCGATGCAACGGCAGCCAACTGTTGAACAGAATGAGTAGGAACTCGTGGCAATCCTGTTGAGCCGGGCGATCGAAAGGGTTGCCGACCAAAGCACGTAGCGTCGGAACCGGGACGGGTCCGAGCTTGCGAATATAGTGACCCCAGCTATACGGAAAGAGGGTAATCACTTGTCGTCGCTAGCCGCTCGAAATGATCCAAACTGAGTAAAGTACGACAATAGTATATAAATCTAACTATCTAAAGTAAATAGGTAGACCATGTGATTCCGATTATCTGGGACCATATAAGTTACCCGCGAAAAGCACAGCACAAGTAAAGGTACAGAAAATCTGTAATGAAGTGGCCAAGGTGTACACAAAGAAACTAACTGCGCGATATCTGCAAAGAGGGGAAAATTAGTATTGGTAACGGCAGTAGAAACGTTTCAGCGCTGTAGGACCACTCATCACTGGCCAAGGAATAGAAAGCGGGAATACGTAGGACGAATTTACTGAGGTCTGTACAGAAACAGAAAGAATACATATCAAGCCGTATGTTCCATCGAAAGCTCGAATAGAAATAAAGTCAACGGAAATATACAGCATATATGCAACGGAAGCAGCTATGCGTAAAGAGGAATAGAATCATGCAAGAGAAAAACGCGATATAGGCGCCGAACAGAGGGTTACCCCGGGCTAACTATAAAAGCGCTGTGATATGTTCAGAAACGACATGAACTGGTTTATAAGTAATATATATTCGGTAAGTAAAAACCGATCATAGACACGAATATGTAGCACACATATAAGTTCTTGTAGTTATATGGCGCACTCTGTAAGCACATAGCATTTAACAATGCGGAAACGTTACAATTGCATCCAGCAATGTAAACGTAATGATCGAACATAAAAATCGGAAAGACTCGAAAAAAAAGATGGGAACAAACAACGATCGAGAGCGTAAGACGGGAGCAAAAACAGACGACAAACGGACGATGGGGTGGTGCACAATGCGCAGGCATAGAAGAAAAGTATCTGGGCGTATATAAGAACGTATAAGGCTTGGAATCCACTACACCTAAAAACACGCCTGAATCTGAAAGTGAGGCAGCTTCCGCTTTGTACTCCATATCTTCGCCAGAAACTCACCTGAAAATACAGCATAAATAAATTTAACGTTTCAGGTTCAGGTCTAACTACGTAGCATCAGAGTTTAATATTCGGTAGATAACATGGCGGTGCGATGACTAAGAAAAAGTTTCGGTTTAAGAAGACTTTTAGGTTCTGCGACTTAATGCTATGATTAATAAAAAGATTATAACTTATTATTTTATTAAATTCTATCGTATTTTAAATCAAATACATTATACGAATCTTAAGAAAAGTAATGATTTATAATTTTGATGTTTACTCCTTAATTTACTTGATGTTGGTGTCGTAGTTTAGACAAAACGATGGAAGAATGTTGTAAGCAATGGTAATAAACAGAGGAGAAATTGATTTAGAAATACATTTATAAGTCCGAAAATACAACTTTGTAATTTTTTTCTTGTTTATTATAAACATGTCATTAAAAAGTTAATAGGCTGCAGAAGGGCACAAAATTTGGACTTGATGATAAGTTTCCCTAGGTTAATATACGATACTGTAGATTGGTTGTCATATATTTTAATACAGGGGTGGGCAAACTTTTGGGAGAAAGAGCCCTATTTCATCAATGAAATATAGCCTACGGCCGCACTTTCCCAGCGATCCTTATCCTTCACCATCTGGCCCCCCTTCACAGTCGGCCGGATTGACAGCGTGGAAATGCTTCGGCTTCCCATCTTGGAGGACCCGGGTTCGAGTCTCGAATGCCACCTCTGTGGAGAGGACAGCCGGATTATGGAGGACAGGGATCGACAATCTGGCTGACCTCTCCACAGGGGTGGGCAGCCTGTGGAAGGGCTTATTTCGCACCACAACGTATTATGATTCCAGAATGGAGTGTGGTGTCACCTGTTGACAAAAATACCCATGGGTATGGGTGTAGCACGTGGTTGGAAGTGATCCTGCGTTTTAGTAATTTATTTGATTGGAAAGGGGCAGAAAACAAAATAGCAAAAAAAAAAAAATCTCAAAATCCCGCCTTCACCTAATAACAATCTGAGGTGATAAAATTCTCTTAGAAAATTATGTAACCAAAATAGAAAATCCTAAGGGGTGCACATTTGTTGACTAAGATATTATAAAAAATGTGACATGTTAAAATAAAGCCAATTTTCTTAGCAGATCTGCTTTCATTGACACTTATATGAATCAAGCGTTTTTTGCATATTTCCAATCAGGGTGATTACTAAGGGGCGGGGCCAGTTCCAATCATGGGGTGTACCCACACCCGTGGAGAGAGGCCGGATGGTGAAGGACGGGGATCGTCTGGCCGGGCCAAGCACCCCGAAAAAACTTTCCAGGAGATACCAGACCCGGGACGCGAATCCGGGTCCTTCTGCATGGCATGCCGACAGCGTTACCACTTGTCCATTCGGCTGCCTGTATCATGGGTTTGAATAATGCCAGCAGTCCGAAAAAAGTGAAATGCCATTTTCAGAGAAGCACGGCAGGATTGAAATTCTTTTAAATTATATTAAAATTATAATTTAATCATTTGAAATTTGAAACAATAATTAAAAACATACCTGTTTAGGAAATTGCACAAATATTAAATACAAACACCGTGAAATTACGAAAGGTATTGACTGACAAAACGATTTCATTTGATTTTGAATGTATTTTGTAACCGATTTCTTATGCAATGATATTTATTCTAGTTAACGGTTATTCAAATCTATTTTTGTAAGATATATGACACTGTAATGACATCTACAGTTTACCATATGAATAATTATTTATTACTTTTCTAGAAATTACATAAATTATATTGCTGAGATATGGAACAGATTTGATATATTTTGTATTCATTTTATTTATCGATAAAATTTTTGGCATTATAGTTATTAGTTGGAGGGCCGCATTATGTAGTTCCGAGGGCCACGGTTTAATATCAATTTCCCATCCCTGGTTTAATATAATCAAAGTTTTTAAAATAGGAAATAAAACAGAACAAAAATGCAAAGTACAGAAGGATAGATATAACAGAGAGAGGAAAAAATATCGAAAAAGTAATAGAAGTGGTTGAGGACCAACACATATTTATAGACCAGCTTGGGAGAAGTCGCTAAAGTTAAAAATTAAACAGCTATCAGAATATTCTCCATCTTAATATATGTACAGTACACTAAATGGTGTTATAAAGTTCAGTCGACTTATATATATTTATGTGGAGCTTATCAGTAATTGAAAGCAACCTGAAACATAACTTTGTTCCTTTCAGTTTATGTTATCAGTTTCGGTTTTCTGGTGTACTGGATTCCAGGCCTGATCTTACGAAATAGAGGCGAAATAACAATACGTAAAATAGAAAGTATACTTACAGGAATGACGAGATGATATCAAGTAGAAAACGATCAGTCGTTTGGATAATACTGGAAAATACGTTGTCGCAAGAAAATCACCAGTAGCTGCAGGTAATAGTAGAAGCATAACAAATCGCTATCAAAATATAGAATATTTATATGTGGCGCGAAAAATATAAGGGGACATTCCTGTTAACAGAGGGAGATGATCAAGATTATTGGCAAAAACTAAATACGGATAAATCCAATAAAGATGGCGCTTAACTGCATACTGATTCTAAAAAGGAAAATCGTTAAGCGTCGGAAGTGTAATATAAAAATATAACATAAACAACCGCACATCAAACAATATGAAATCTGAAAACCTGCAGGCAGGAATAATTACTCGTAAATAAATTGCCGATAGATAGACAATCGTCCTATAACGTATCGAATAATGAAAACAATTACTAGGTACAAATTTAGTAATAAATAAAGGAGAAGTAGACAATTGAATTGAAAGAAACAATCAAATGGAAACAATGAAAGAAATTTAAATAAGCTATATAGTAAAACGATATAAAACATAAAAACAGACAAAACATATACTAGTTATAATTATAATATTAAAAGACGTATTCAATTAAAAGAGATATTCAAATAAAAAACCTATGCGAGAAAACCCATAAGAAAAAATGCTGTGTATAAAATAAACGTTTATCAAACGTAGGTAAACAAAAAACAGAATAGATGCGACGGCGCGGCGCACAGAAATGTGACGCATGCGACGGCGCGGCGGATTGCGAGGGCCATATAGGGCCTCTATTTCGCCGCGGAATAAAATGAGGAAATCTACCATGACGTTTGCCTAATGCTCTATCGAAATATATCTAGCATAAGGCAATCGGGCAATTACCGAGAAAACTTTCCCATCGAGAATTTTAACGATTTTTTAAGACGGAATGAAGTAACTGTAAAAACGTGATGAAGGAAATGTCGACCGGATGTCGTACCGGAAATCGAAAAGAACATATCTGCCAAATTTCAACGCTCTAAGATCAATATTAAAGGCATAAGAAGAAAAAATTAAAATGCGCATATGGCACTCAGCACACCTGAATCATATTATAACTGGCGCGGCAGCCCCAGTTATAATATGATTCAGGTGTGATGATTCAGGTCAGTATGATTCAGGTGTGCCATATGGCTAACTTGATAACCAAATCTCTATTTTTAACAATAATCTGAAAAAACGATCAACTCTAGCATTGCAGATATTAATCACGGGCGAACTAAATTCCAGAATTGTTAATAATTTTGATTCTTACTACTTTGTAAGAAATGAAAATATCTTTTATAATAGATCAAATAAAGATTTCGTTTGAGAGGTGAAAAATTTATTCAATTATTTAAAGATAATTCATAATTTTTAATTGACGGCAGAATAGCTAGTGACTATTCAGCAGAGCTCACTTTCTCTTCACATATTGGTAAATGTGTTTCGACCATTTTATTCTTTCTCAGGAGCTATTAATCTGTTTTCACTCTGTAATTGTACAAACTACCCTCGTTCTGACAATATCCTTATTCAAATAAAGCTGAGATATTCTACAAACACAAACTCATCTTTTCTAATAATCAGGAAAAGGAAATGACATTAAAAAAATATAAGATTTGGTTAGGTTAATTAGTTTACGCCGCCATATCCTCATGGGATATACTGTATTTGGCGGCGGCCACTTGTAGAGCCCATCACAGGCTTGTATCTGGCGGCGGCCATTTGTAGAGCCCATCACAGGCTGGCCAACACTCGTAATGGGGTCAACCGGATGGTTGAAGGATGGGGTTCAACGGGCCGGCACCCGGACCCCTCCTGAAAAACTGGAGGTATGGGACCCGGCTTTGAACCCGGATCCTCCAGGGTGGTAAGCCAAAGCTTTATCACGACGTTAGGTTAGGTAGAATAAGCCGCCATATCGCACGAGGGATATACTGTATCTGGCTGCGGCCACTTGTAGAGCCTATTAGAGGTTGGCCAACACCGATAGTAGAGTCAACCGGATGATTGAAGGATTGGGTTCAACGGGCCAGACCTGGCCTGGACCCCGCCTGAAAAACTGAAAGTGTGGGATCCGGATTTGGATCCTGATCCTCCAGAGTGGTAAGCCAAAGCTTTATCACGCGGCCATCTGGCCGTCGAGAAAATGTAAAAATACTAAACAATGAAGAGGATGAGTCTCTTTTATAGAAATGTCTCTATTGATCACAATTGATACCGAACAAATTTGAAATGAAATTATTATAAATGTTATTTAAAGTTTTTATTAAAATGCAGCCCAACAGGGTCAAAATGACGGACGTAGGCGGTCTTTCCAACACGAATTCTTGTACAGAAAGTATCGTTCAACCAATTTCGATAAAATTCGATACACACATAAGAATTTTTATCTTAACCTTTACCGCTCTTCATTTTTAAATATTTCATAAAAATTTCAATTCAATCGGATTAAAAATAAAGAGAGTATTCAAAAATGAATTAACATATACTGTAGTTGTTAAAATGTGCCTCTGAGAAAAATAGTTTTTATTCAAAAAATAGATGATATCTAATTAAAAAGATATGATATGTAGATACCAAGCTTAGTATAGTACTAAGAAATTAGGATACTTGTTAAAATTTAGATGAGAATACTTTGGTTGGACTTTACCTTTTATTTTCTTAAATCGTCAACCAAGTAGCCACATCTAAATTTTAACAATTATCCTAATTTCTTAGTACTGTACTTGGCTTACATTTTTAAATAAATAATTTTGAATACGTTAGTAAAATCATTCTGACAGCGATAATTTTGAATAACCGAAATGAATAATTTTGGATTATTAAAAAAGTGTGCGTTCCAAACCTCAACTGTGTCAATGAACTGTGTCAACGGTGTCAATGATTAGTCTCTTTTGACGTCAGAAATAACATCAGTATGTTTCTGGAATGACTTGCGGAGTGTGTATATAAGACCTCGGCTAACATAGTGATGAAGAAGACAATAATGAATGTTATAACTTTATTAGCCTCATTAGAAAGCACTAAAATGTATTCGTCACTAAACAACAACGATGATAATGATTTGTTACTCTCTCTAACATTTAAAATCTTATCATCTAGTATGAACTAGTTTTTCCGCTACGTTGGATAAACGGTGTAAACCGGTGTCATCACATTCATTACCTATTAAAGAGATTACTGTGTTGACCGTCTGATGAGCTCAACATTGTTTGGCTTGGGGATTTTTGGAACTGTTTGCTGAGATATTTTACTCATCACTGATTAGTTTGTTATGGTTTGGAACACACCCAAAATGTAGAATTGATGAATATAATGAAAACGATTAAATACTAATTACATTGGATTTATTAACGAAAACAATTTAATTAATTGCTGTGCAGCGTAATCAAAGAACAGTAGAATATTAAAACTCTTTGTATTAAAAAAACGTAATTTTTATTTCTATCACTTTTGAATGTTAATTCTTAATTTTTTCTAATTTTTTTAATATTGAATGTTTAATCTAGCCGTTATGGATTTCTGTTAGTGATTTCACAGGAATAGGTAATCTACTGTTAAAAATCACCAATATCTCATTTATTTCGTAATTAGTTAAGAAATAAATGAGATGTTTAGAATTTAGTTCTTCCTTTATTTACTTTAGTTAAAATCAGTCCCGGATCTAATGTGAGGCGAATGAGGCATTCACCTCGGGTGAAAATGCAGTTGAAACTTTACATACAAGCTTAATTATATTTACTCTGACAATATTCCGTGCTATAGATTCGGTCTATAGAGATAATGATGTATTTTTCTAACGGATAATGCTTATGAAGAAGAGAGAAACCAATGTCAGTTAAATTGATTAAATGATAAATGATTATTAATGATTTTGCATCGTTGAAAGCAAGAAAAATTAAACTATAGTTTGTATTTATTATATTAAATAGAGTTTATTTTATTATATCTATTATTTTTGATAATATTTTGTTAACTATTTGTTGCTTTGAAAAACAAATAATGTTATTTGTGTATTACTCAGTGACTATGTATCTGACGTCATTACGTTCCTGGTTCGAAAGTATTGTATAAGTTTATGTATTAAAGCGAGTCAGTGTAGAGGAGAAGAGGTGCCATTTTCTAATGTTGCCTCAGGTGACAAATATCTTGATCCGGGGCTGGATAGAATGAAAATTATCGAAATTTTGTAACTTTTCTAGATGAATCAATTACAGTACTATCTATTGTAATTGATAAACACTTGAACGATAAAGTAAAAAAAGGAAGATTTGCTTCGCTATATAATAATTAAATGTATCAATTTGCTTTGTGGATAGATAGCAAATAGTTAAAATTGGCAATAAAATATCTTTTTCCATCTAAGCGCTGATTCGGTTTAAATTTTCTGCTTTCTAAAGTCTAGCTGATGACATTATCGTTTTCGAAAGCTCTTAGAAATATCTTTCTATATGCTATTCTAATTATTTTTAATTCTATTTCAGATTTCACTACTACCTGCTATTTCAGAAACGAAGAAAATTAATAGAGATTTCAAATACGAATATTAAATATTTAATATTTTATCAACATTAGCCTTTATTTACAAATATGTTCTTCTTGCTAAGTGGAATTCTTAACATTACTTCGCCGAATATAACCTCAATATTCATTATGATAGAATACTTGTTCCAATATTTTGGTGTATTCGTCGTTCACTTTATAGAAAATCCTCTTCATCTGCTTATTATAGTGTGTGTGATTCTCATTGTCTACTATTCTTCAGTCACATATGATAAAAATGTAGTAAGTATAAAATTAGGTTGTATCAAGCTAATTCATGAATTAAAAAATAAAGATAGATTATGTTGTATTTAGTATAGTTAGAGATTATTGTAATTTAAACATTTTATTATTTCTTGGCCAAAATTCAAGGAATTTTTTTCTGTGAATTAAGAAATAATGCAGAAATTATTGATAAGAGTGTAAAGCAGTGAGCCGTAATGATTTTGGAGTTGCGGATTTTGGTTTAATTATTAAAACTTTTTGCGGAACACTAAAATTTGTAATATTTATGTAAGGCTATATAATAATTAAAACTAAAAATATAAATATGCATGCAGTTCTTAACACACATTTTTATTAAAATTTATAGTAACATATTTTATAATTTGGCAAAACTTCGATTAAAATTCGCTGGTGTAGAGTCAGCAGCAGTCGTTCTCAAATGATATGTCGCAGTACACTGGTGAGCTGAAAGAGATAATTGGAAGCGGAGTAAATATTAAAGAAGTACAGTATATTATATATATATATATATATATTATGCACACAAACACACAGTGTGCTCAGCATTGCCTGGACATAGTTTGATAACATATGTAATATATTAAGGAAAACTTGATTTTGATTATTTGAATGTTGATTTCTTCTTCAATTTCAGTTGTTTTTTAATATAACTGTAATAATTTCCAGAAGGTTCATGAACTTACGAATCTATATACAGGTAGTCATTGACTTATGATGGGGTTCCATTCCAACATCTCTGTCATAAGTCAATTTTAACGTAAGTCAAGGACTTATGTTAGAATTGTATTTAAATAGTATTTAAATAGACATTCCACATATAACAACCTTCTTAAAATTACTGAAGATGACTTATTAAAGCTGAAAGTACTATAATTATTCAATAAATTAAGTTTTTTCACTTTAAATTGTGCTGTGAATCAATCATTCATATAATTAAGTCAAGGACTTTTTAATTCTTGATTTATTTGATTTCTGTTTTAATATTTTCATAAATTAGATTTTTATTTAACTTAATTTACATAAACATTTATAAATTACTTATTAGCATATATAAATTAAATACATAAACACAAAATTAAGAAAGAAAAATTTAAAATTTCAAAAATTTTTTCATCAGTAGTATTATTTTTCTTACTGGACAAGATAGGGTTACTATGAGATAAAAAATTGCAATAAGAGAAACAAACACTTTGACTTCTGATTA
>AYEL01086215.1:0-43931 GCA_000484575.1 Olivierus martensii
AAATGCTGGACACTGATTTTTTATGTGAATGTGTGGACAATATTTAAATTTTTACATATAATTTATATTATTATAATGCTTGGTTGAAATACATAATTATATCATGACCATGATGTGGCATAAGAATAGATTTGACAATAAAATGGAAATTTTCTATATGCTATGTATATTATTTCTTTGTGTGCTAGTTTAAGTATTATTTATTTATTAACTAGAGAGAATCCATAAATTATGTTACACTTTAGGAGTAGAGTATAGATTTGAGACTTTAAGTGATGTAAGGGGGAAGAATTCTGTAAATTATGACTAACAATGTCTTAGTTATTAAATAAAATATAAAATATTTATGCGTATTTGTTAGAGAAAAAACACTAATGTAACATGTGGAAATACATTTGTTATAAAATAGGTCTGGCCAATCCGTAGAAATACGTTTGTTATAAAACAGGTCTGGCCAATCCAAATTGTTTCTCCGATCAGCTTGGAGAAAAATATTATAATAATTACGCATAACACTATAAAAAATTTCGAAGGGGGAGAGACTCAAAATACGTTTGAAATGATGCAGCGTGGATTAATTTCATTTAAAATTACAACAAATAAACAATTTGTATATATTACTGCTTTTTGTGTGATTTTAAATATTACTTATTATTATTACATAATTTTGGATAAACATATAGGTCTAATAGTTTACGTCATGATGAATAGTTATATAATTACTTTGTGTGATAAAATATAAATAAATTTCATTTGAGATATATGTCAGAATCATAATTATGGATATAGAAAAAAGTATTCAACATAAAATTTCCTTTAAAATAAAACATCCAATGGAAAGGTATGATATAAAGATACTGATTGAATACAGTTGATACTGAACAGTATCCTGTATCATAATCAATAATAATTATATTGGCTAAATAATTATGTAAAAATTCAGCAATAGTAATGCAGGTAAATTATCTTTTGCCCCTTACTTTGACACTTAGCTCCATCTGTTGATATTTATTGTCAAAAAATAAATAAAAATTGGGCCCCTAGGGCCCTAAAAAAATGCGACGTAGGGACATTCCCATACTGATACTGAACAAAATTCTATATCATTCCTAAAAATTTTTGTAGATTTTAAATAAAAAAGTAACATACATACATCCATAATCTGTGTTTTATAAGTATATAGATTTTCACACATACTGAAAATATGCTAAAGTTTAAATATTGTATTAACTATATTAGATAATTATCTATAATTCAACAAAAATTTAAAAATTTTCTAATTATTTATCTATAAGAAATAGTAATGTTAATAACTCCAATATTATAAAATTATAAAATTGCAGATATTAGTATTCATGACATTAAATTTAAATACAGTATTATTAAAAATCATAATTTGTGCATGTGTGTATAAAATATCTATCTTATCGAGACTGAAAATTACATAAAATTTTCTTCCACTTCTCATTTTTTATAGAATTAGCCGACAAATTGATTCGTTTATTTTCAATCACATCAATAGAATTTTGACATAATTTAAATAAGAACATTTTTTCTTCCAGACTCCAGTTTCCCGATTAATTTTCGAATTTTCCATTTTATTACAATAAATCCACGTGCTAGTCGAGCAATCAGTAAAACACATCCACGTGATAATCGAAAAGATAGATCGAGATGGCCCATGCCCACGACGTTTTCAAGAGGCCTATGTGTTTGAGCTTAATGATTTACGGAAACCGAGTTCAGAACTTCGATAAGAATAGGAAGGACAGTTTTAGTTTAAACTTTAGTTTAACTGAAACTGGTTTAAACTGATGATAAACAAAAGAGGTCATAATACGGCTGTTAAGGTTTTGCTATAGTTTTCAACATCATATTTGTAGAGTAACTGGGGGTATTATGGAATAAGAAGGTAATATGGAATAGTATAGTTTCTCATAGAGGAGGTGGTGTTGTGAAACTGTAATAATGCAGAATTTTTGCGTTAAGTGGTGACATACTTTGAACTCAGTTTCGGTTTCTCGGCGAGAAGCATGACGATTTAAAATAGAGAACGTGTTTTCATCAAATACAAAAATTTTTGCACCATCTGAAATCATCGATCTGCCAAGAATACAGGTAAGATGATAATTGTTTTCTGAGTTTCTTAAGAGTATTTAGGAAGCATCTTTCATAAAATCTCTTCCTATTTTGAGAGATTTGGCATCTATTGGAATAGGATTCGTTCAAATATTATAGTATGGGTGTTGACAATATGGAATACTATTCCATATGGTCACGCTCAGTCCTACTACTATAATTTAAGTTAACGTTTGTTCCATTAAAGTTTAAATAGACATATAGTGGATCGGGGGAAGTCGCCATACTTAAGCTTTTGACCCTAAAACTCATATTAAATTTGAATATTTTCCTTTCATATATTTGTACTTAAACTTGCAAGTGTTTTGCATATATGACTCCATCAAAATCTTTGATATAGCAATCGGGTAATTTTTTATTATTTATTAAAAAAAGTTACAATTAGTCATCTTACTCCGAATATTCCGTGTAAGATGCCACTGCACTTTTCATGATATTCACTTTAATAAATAGCCAAAATGAACTCTTTAATCATCTAACAAACTTCTTGTTCACTATACCATGTATATTTTAATAGAATAAATTATTAAAATTCTATAAAATTACAAGAATTAAATAAAATCAGCTATTTAGATATTGTATGCATCCACGGTGGTCAAGTTGCGGTTTTTGAGCCACAATCGACTCTTTAATGCCTTTAATGTGGCTCCCTATCTCGAAAGTCAAAAGTTAATATAGAGAAATCTCTTTTAATTAAGAAAGATGTAGGAGTTGTCCATTTGTCCATATAAAATAAGCTATATAAACACTTAGGAAAGTGGATTTAACAGTTTTTACTTTAATGATATTAGTACGATTAATAATAATACTTCAAAAAGTGACTATAATTTTTGATGAAAATTTCAATACTCGCTGGAAACTTTTCGATTTCTAATGCGAGTAATTGATAACCTGATAATAGCCATCATCTATATTTTTGGCGGGCTTATAGGAGGTTATAATAAACCACCTTTAATCGCCATCTGTTTAAATATTAAAGAATTAGGGAAAAATTTTATTTTTTCTAGTAAGCTAACGCCATGCCTAAGCGAAAACCTTCATTACACAATAGAAAATGATATAAATATTGAATAAAACAATGTTCTAAGTACATATTTATGTAATACTCTTGGAAAATATCTAGAAGAAAATACTGTTTTTCTAATTAAATGAGAAATAGAGGACTATTCCATTTAACCTACACCTTTTGGGCCATATGGAATTTTTCATCTTTGAATAATATTTTAAATTGCATGATAGGTATATAAACTATGGCAACCATGTTTAGATATGTTATATGGGAATGTCAATAGAAGGAAATAACACAGAGAAACCATATAAGCGCTTTTAGAATTTTTTATAAATTATAAAAACAAAATGGTATTCCATAATATCCCCTTTTCCTCTACTAAGTAAGTGGTTTTCAACATCAATGATCATAAATACTACAAAATGCGAAAGACTTATTGATGAAGAAATGAGGTTAACTTTATCACATATTAGAACTAACATTGCTCAAATCTGCAAAAGACAATTAGCTCAGGAATCGCATTAAATTTGATTTAAAAATGTTCCATTTTTATAAAAGAGTTACTGTTTTTAAAAATATATGTTTTTTAA
Source organism: Olivierus martensii (assembly GCA_000484575.1). NCBI lineage: Eukaryota > Metazoa > Arthropoda > Arachnida > Scorpiones > Buthidae > Olivierus > Olivierus martensii. Next base: position 3,739 of record AYEL01086215.1, read on the forward strand.
TGATAGTTAATGTGCAATGTATAATTTTTAGTAAAATACACGTCCATGAATATTTTTGTTGTTTATTTTATGATCTTAATGCTATAATGTTTCGCAAATTTTCTTTACATTCAAAAGGTGTTCCGTGATTTCGAAAAGTTAATAACCACTGTTACAGAAGTTTGATCGGTCTCCATTTTTAACTTTTAGAAGTTTCAAATATCCGTAATTTTTAGCTTACTTTCCATATGAATGGAAGTATAAAACATTTCTATTATATTCTTCTGTATCGCTGTACAGTGGGTGATCGGTTAACAAACAGTTCGGATAGCGAACAAATCGGATAACGAACACTTTTTTCGAAAGATTTTTATGTTCGGATAACGAAAATCTCACAGAACAAACTGTGGGACCCGCGGACTGATGGAATGATAGGTCAGCTGAATGGAAGCTGTGACTTACCATTTCGGAGGATCCGGGGGTTCAACTCCTCCAATTTTTAGAAGGGATCTGGGTCCGGACCATTGAAACCCATCCTTCAATCTTCCGGTTGATTCCATCATGGGTGTTAGTCAGCCTGTGATGATGGCGGCTCTATAAGTGGCCGCCGCCAGATAAAAATATTCCATGAGAATATTTCGTATTTCGGTTTAACTAATGTAACGAAATGACAGGTTAGGCCTTGCGTGTTCGTGACATATGGGTAAGGATGGAAGAACAGTAGACTATCCCGATTAAATTGAACTCGGAAACAACGTAAAACAAATCAAAGATTTATTAAAGAAGATAAGAGATATTTTACAATATTTTGTCTTAGAATGACACCCATACTAGGTTGAGATCAATAGGCTTGGGGAATTCTACCACGACAATGTTATTACTCACTTCCGAAAAATCCTGAAGGAGAGAAAAAAAACAATCGATATTGGACAGATTCTTTATCGAAAAATAAACACATAGATGAAAATGCAAGATTATTTATGTATATATTATTGTTACTAGCTGACCCGTACCCGGCGTTGCTCGGGCAGTTTTATGGCTTCCTGTCATCTCAAGGTCAACCTCACAAAAGTCAGGGAGAATAATAGAAAGCGAGCTATCTATGGTCATGAGACTGGGAATTACTAAATTAATGACGGATACCGAGTACTGCGCTGTATGTTATTTCGTTAAGCTATCGAACTTCAAATTTCATATTAAAATATTTTTAAAGTTGTTTTTTCAATCTTTCTCTAATTTCCTATTGGTTATAGCTTACATTAACTTATTTAGCCGAAATATGCTTAAATTAAACTTTGATTAGGCTTAGTGACCACGTGATGCTATTAAAGATATCTGATCTATTTATAATATACTAGCTGACCCGTGCCCGGCGTTGCTCGGGCAGTTTTATTGAATGTATTCTGAAAATCTTTCCTGTATAGATACGTTTTCCATTTGAAATAAATAAGTGTCTTTTCGTATGTTCGTTTCTTTGTCTCTCTTTCTCTATTAGAATTCTGTCGATTTGTTCGATCTTTTAATGTTTGGATTTAATTAGAGAAAATGAATCTTTTAGCAGGAGGAGTTAATTAATCTAAATCAGCCATTCTCAACCTGCGGCCCGCATCCGACCCGCCAAGCTATTGCGTGCAGCCCGGAACGCACAGTCATGAATTTAAAGAAAGCAGGGAATTCTTTTCCCACATGCAAAAAAAATTTTCTTAAACTTGAAAAATTAGAATTTTCCTAACTTGCTAGGTCCTTTCTGGTGCACTCATAAAATTTTACAGGTCATAGATCAGTTTGGAAAACATTGACCTATGGCATTCACGAATTAAGAAGTCGAGTTTTTGTAGGCGATTTTTTAGACGTCGCCTACAAAAAATTCTTGACTTATTAAAATTGCAAAACATTAAAAAAGGAAAAAACACGAACCAAAAAAAGAGAAAAAAACTAACGAAATACAGTCATGAATTTAAAGACAGCACGGAATTCTTTTCACACATGCAAAAAATTCTGGTACAATATAATTTTTTTTTTAAACTGGTAAAATTAGAATTTTCCTAACTTACTAGGTCCTTTCTGATGCACTCATAAAATTTTACAGATCATAGACCAGTTTGGAAAATACTGACCTATGGCAATCACAAATTAAGAAGTCGAGTTTTTTGTAGGCGATTTTTTAGAAGTCGCCTACAAAAAACTCTTGCTTATATAGAACTTATATTCTAACTCTTGAGTTATATAGAACTTTTTGTTATAACTTTCTTTCTTTTATAAAAAAAAGAAAATTATAACAAAAACATATAAAATTGCAAATCATTAAAAAAGGAAAAAATACGAACTAAAAACAGAGAAAAAACAAAAAATACACTAATGAAATATTTCAATTCAAATGCAGATCAGTTGACACAGCTCAATTTCACCGCCAATTTCACTGAAAAATAAGAAAAAACAGTTTTTGAATTTAACAATGCAATCGGAAACATTGAAACGGAATCGTAAAGTATTTAGTATAGGGTGTATTGCTTTTACGTCCAACAGATGGTACTGTTTTTAAAAAAAAGCATGTTTTTATCTGTCACAGGTATGACATCTATATAATAGGTATATAAAAACACGCTCGTATTCGAATGCAATATTGTGTCAATATTTCAAACCAATCGGTGAAGAACTTTCGGAGATTTAAGATTAGGAACAAACGAACATTTACATTTTTATATATATAGATTACATATAAATAAACGTAATAAGAAATTATATAATTTTTTTTATTTATGCTTTTTGGGTCTCCAGAACGAATTAATCAAATTACCATAAAAATCTTTAGTAAATCGATGATCGGTTAACGAACAATTCGGATAACGAATATTGTCTAGGAACGGATTATGTTCGTTAACCGATTACCCACTGTCCTTTAATAAATTTTGACGTAATTATAGACTTATGTGAAATTTGATACCTTCTACTGTTGAAGGCCATTTCCAGTTCGTATCATTAATCCTGTAAGATCATTTAATCTTGCAGCATAATATTTGATTTTTTCAATTTTTTTTTATTAACAACAGTAGCGGGAATAATTATTCAAGAGCAGTATAAGGCTTGCCTAAATTACTTAAAAAATTGCACCACATTAATAATAAAAAATTAAATTTTGAATCAAAATTTATGTATATATGTGTTACCTGCATTTCAACTTAAGTTATAGGTTTAAGGATATAATACATATATTATTTTAGTTATTTTTATAAATATATGGCATTTACATATTACTCAAGCAGCACTTCGTATTGCAGCAAGTATAAAATAATAAATAAATAAATATTTGGCACATTAATGATAATAAGACCACAGAATTGTTTATTAGAATTTTATAACTTTTAATATAAAAACATGCCATTGTAGATGATGTTAATATTTTTTATAGCTAATGGTTCGAAAATAAAGGATATATTCCGAAAATAGCAGAGTTTACTTCTTTCTAGAACTATATATTTAGTTGTTGAATTCACTGAGCTGATATGCAGCATTGAGATTATTCTAACTGCAGTGTTTTCCAAACTGTGAGACGCGAGTTAATTCCAAGGGGAGCGTGGAAGAATTCAAAAAATATCATTTTTGAGACAAACAAATAAAAAATAAATTCAAATTGGTGTAAGAAAAATTAATTAGCAAAAAGGATATAAATGCATTTACAAATATTCATGTACCCTGAAACTTTCTGCTCTATTTTAACGACTCGTTTAGTGATTGAATCGTTTAGTCTATTTTAACGATCACGTTTAGTGATTGAAAAGATTTCTGAGTAGTGATAAATTCCATGACATCCGATTTGAGAGAATTTGTGCTGAAATACAAGCCTACCCATAGCATTAAATATATGTTCTATTTTTCGTTTTTTTTTTTCTAAGATTTGTTTGTGTTAAAAATTATCACACTGTAATAAATATATATATTTTTATGTATAAAAAATTTATTTATACAGAATATGTTATATTGTTTTGTAATATTAAACTGTAAGTAGAAAGTATTTATAAAATTAGACTCTTATGGAATGAGGAGGGCGTACCAAATTTTTATGAAAAAAAAGAGGTGCAGACACAGAAAGTTTGGAAACCACTCTCCTAACTTATTAATTGTCGAATATAAGACTAAGAGATCTAGATTCAGATGGATAATCGAATGTGTTCATGAAGTGTAAATAGTTAATTCGATGTAATCTGAAAACGAAATTACGTCCCTATATTGCGAATATAGGGAAAATAATTTATCTTCATTATACATTTAAATTGTTCCCCGAAAACAATGTAAACTTATATTTTAAAATATTGTATATAAGTAAGTTCTTATTTTTTTAAAGATTTACAAAATAAGTATCGAATATCATTTATGTGCAATAAATAATTTCAAAGATATCAGTGTTTTTAACCGAACAATTATAATGTTGTAAGGGACTAACTTGTAAGTATAAAAATTCAAAATTAATCTTCTTCTTCTTGAGGTGTCGTCTCTTAGTGGAGGTTGGCGTCCATTCTGACCAATTCCTTTTTATCATTTGTTGTTCTGAACAACTGCTCAGAACTGACCTCAGTCCATTCTCTTATTACAAAGCCAAGATATTCTTCTTCCAGGCTTCCTCATCACTTCAATCTTTCCCTCAATTAATAACTGTAGGATGCGATATCGTTTGTGGCGCATCAGATATCCCAGATATGCAGTTTTTCTTCTTTTTATTATTATAATCAATTCTCTCTGCTTGTTAATCTTCCTTAGAACATCCTCATTGCTCATTTTTGCTGTCCAAGATATTTTTAACATCTTTCTATAAATTCACATCACAAAAGCTTCCAATCTTTTAATCGAGGCTGATTTCAAGGTCCAAGTTTCAACATCGTAGAGTAGGATTGACCATATATAACATTTCATCATTCTTAATCGAATTTCGAGTATAAGGTCACTGTTGCACAGCATTGTTTTCATGTTTAAGGAGTATTGCCTTGCCGTTTAATTTTAGACATAATCTATATATCGTAATCTCCATTGTTAGTTAACCAACATCCAAGATATCTGAACTTATCAACATTTTCTATTTTTCTTCCATTTAGTAGTAGAGTAGCTAGGATAGAATGATTTCCGAGTATCATAAATTTTGTCTTATTGATGTTGATTTTGATCTCCATTTCAGTGCTTGCTTCGTTCACTCGTTCAAGGGGAATTTGAAGATCTTTCAAATTAGTTGCAAGTAGGGCTGTGTCGTCCGCATACCGGAGGTTGTTTATGTGAGGATCCGCAACATGGCGCTAGTTTAGCTATATCAGAATGTCAGAATGTACCGATTTTCTCTAGGCTACGCGGATTCGCGGCACACAGGGTCCGGGTCAAAGAAGAAAGAGTACGCAGTATACAGTCATATTTAAATGTAAACGTATTTATTTACAAGAGATTAACAAACATTAATAAAGTGATTACAAAGATAAAAAGAGTAAGAAATCAAGGAAACGATTGTAATTGTGCATGAGCAAGCCTAACTATATTTATCGGACCTAACGGTAGCAAACGTAGCAAACGGGTTGATATATCGCTCCTCTAGCGCTACATACCTGTAAGTCGGACGAGTCGGAACGGACTCCTTCAGAGAGGTCAATTTCCCTCTTTCTGGTCTAATGTTATTTTCCAACTGATTACTCGTCGATACTCATCATCGAATCACTCCATCCCCTCCCCTTTTATCTGTTGTCAGGGGGAGAGATATGAATCAATCATTGACATCATCTTGATGTTAAAATGTTAACTTTTTAAAGAAAGAGTTCCTTGTTCTCCGTCCGACATTTTATCGCTTTTCTTCCTCGTCCAGGAGGTTTTCAACCCGTTTGCTTATAATAAAATGACGACAGTCGGGGTAAAAAATAAGCTAGCTGTCGTTTCATTGATTTCAACATATTGATAAAATTTATACAAAGTTTAAATAATATAATAATTGACAAAATAATATTATAAATCGGTTAATATAACTAATTATACAATCGATACAATAGTAATAGATTCGAGTAACATAATTATTATTACATGAGTTTCGTTTTTTATGTTGATGAGTTAGCATAATTATTATAAAAATATATGTGATAACTATAAAAGGAATAATAGAATATGGTGCCCGGCCCGTCGATCCCCGTCCTCCACAATCCGGCTGACCCCTCCGCAGGGGTGGGCAGCCTGTGGAAGGGCTTGTTTCGCCCCGTCACTTAGTATTCTCCCTGAATGGAAAGTGGCGTCATCTGTTAACAAAAAAAAAAAAAAAAAAAAAAAAAAAAAAAAAAAAAAAAAAAAAAAAAAAAAAAAAAAAAAAAAAAATAGAATATGGTGGGTCCTCCGGGACCTCACATTTATATTCTTTCCATTCACACTTACACCTCCTTTTTTTCCGTCTAATGCTTTTTTGAATAAGATTTCGGTATAGATGTTGAAAAGTATCGGGGACAAGACGCATCCCTTTTCTTGCATCCCCTTGTCTCACTCCTCTTTTAATACTTATATTCTCAGTTTTGGTGTTTTCTGTTAGGATTTATGCAGTTTGACCCATGTATAATTTTTTGTTATTCTAAGGTCATGATCATCTCCCCGATGGTTTCTAAGATGTTTATGAGCTTGTGTTAAACTTTAATCAATAAAGCAGATATGTAAATTTATTTGTTTATCCTTATATCATTGAGCCAAGATTTGTGAACCAAACAATGCCTCCTTAGTCCCCAATCCATTTCTAAATCCAAAGTGTGTTTCACCGATAAGATCATCACATTTTTTATATATTCTGTTTTTATTAAATTTTAGAAAAATTTTGAGTGTTTGGCTGATTAAGCTAATCAGTCTAAAATCATGGCAAGATTTTGAAACTATTTTCTTGGGAATTATAATAAATGTTGATTTTAAATTTTTAACCAATCCTGGGGCAACTGTCCCGGTTGGTAGATTTTATTAAACAGTTGGATGAGTTTACATAAGTGTTTTTTGTCTATTAATTTAATAATCTCTATTGGTATTTCACCAGGTCCACAAGACTTTCCATTCTTTGGTAGTCTGATTGCTCTTTCCACCTCAGATCTCAAGATATATCATCTTGGAATAATATATTTATATAGTTTGTCCATAATTGTTTCCGTTCACTTTTTTGTTATTAGTTCGTCTTTGTCGTTTTTAAGTACAGATTTGTGTGGTTTCTTGAAATTTCCTGATAATTCCTTAATTCAAAATTAATAAGAATACATAACTGTTAACAAATTATTTAACATTTAATGGTTTATAATAAAAAATATTTGTTGAGCGAGAGAGAATACTGTTATCAAATAAAATGAATATGTATTTCTTATTGTTATTTTTTGTAAGAAAATTGCAAGATTATTATTTAACAATAGATTTTCAAACAGTTATTAAATTACATCGAATGTTTCAGAAATTAGTTCTTAGCTACATTGAAATGCTAACGATAGAACTGAACTACTGGATAGAATTCAGTACTAAATTCATTGACTATTTATTTTCCAGGATAGTACTTAGTGGAATAAATTCGAAAGTATAATTATTATATATTGCCAAAATTTCTGAAATTCTATCCATAATATCAATAACAATTTTTTCTAGCAAAAAATAATTCACTTATATAAATACGAAATAAAAAAGGAAAACCAATAATAAAAAATGTCAAGAATGTTACTTTCTGATTTGCTTTTAAATTATTATAATTAAATGTATGTTGAAAATTAATTTTACAAAGATTAATTTACTTAAATGTTTTTAATTTGTTCATTTTCTTATAAAACATAACATTATAGTTACAATTAATATATAATATTTATCGTTTTCAAATTATATTTAGTTTATTAAAAGAATTGAAGCAATTCATTGAAATCAGAGTATGTATTTTTAGGAATTCACAGAAATATGTTATCCTAGAAAGAAATCCGGAAAGAATGGTCAGAAAATGTATCAAAACACTTTGGAGTCCGTAGATCTAAGTGAATTGCCACCTCTCTATCCCAATGGATGGATACCTCTGATGGAATCCAAAGATCTTGATATCGGACAATCTGTTCCTATAACAGCTCTAGGTGAGAATATTAGAAATATAATTATTTTAATCATAAATCATATAAAACCAATAAAAATGATGATTTTGTAGTTTGAACCATATTCAAAATAAAATATAATATAATAACAGGTAGTCCCGAACTTGTTATGGGATTGCGTTCAAAAATTTTGGTCGTAGTTCAAATTCGTCATACTTCGTAATAATATTTTCCATAAATACAATGATATAAATGCAAGTAAGTTCATTAAATACTAAAATCAGAATATTCAATATGCATTTAAAAAATAATAGAGTATAATAATATTGAATAATGTTACCCTCTGTCCTCCCGAGAGTCAGTGCTTAACCTCAGATGACCCAGAGCGGGGTGGCAGGTGATTGCCTAGTGGATTTAGTTTCTATAAAAATAATCAAAAATTTTTAACAATAAATAAAACAGAAATTATTACAAGGAGTGGAGAATCTACACGTGAACAGGTTAGTAGCATTACTACTGTGTGAACACCAGGACGACGCCTGAGGATACAAAGAATAATTAAATCTATATTAGTACTAAATTACAACTCAATGACATCTGAGTGCAACACCCAATCTTCCCCTATCCGGATAAAGGATAAATCTTAAGAGATACTTACCTCCAAACAAGGCGGTTGCAGAGCACTGAAACTTGGCGGAGAAGAGTGTTTTCGAGAGAAGATGAGCTTAATGCTAAATACTGGAGAATCTAACTGGAGATTGGAGATGTGGCCTTGAAGAGGGGGCGGGCAGAGGTAATCGTGCCCAAGACGATCAACAGTGTCCATTGGACTAGACTTACATTTTATAGTTCTTTTGATCACTGCCCACAAAGATGGCATTGGTCCCTACTTGGCCCAATCCAAGATATTTCTCTATTTCTGACGTCAGACAGGTGTCTTCTTCAACGTATAGTATCTGAATTCCCATCTGTGACGTAATAGGCAAGGGGTCCGTTTAGGGTCCATTTGTCTCCTCGGATTACTCATTTTCTGCATGTCCCAATGACTCACTATTAATCATCTACTCTTAGGATGTACAGTTCAGTGCAAAAAGTTTTTCCTATAGGTCAAAGTTGTTCGGCTTCCTTACACTACTTCAATCCAATGTGATTGCTTTTTCCAGGCGTCTATTCGAACACGCTTAGTGTGGGACGATTCCATTAAGATTTTACCTTATCGTTGGAGGTAGATTAGTTTTACGTCACGTGCTCAGATATGTTGACAGTAAAATAATTTCTGGCTGTTCTGTAGGGAAATTTCGTGTTATTTTAATAATAAACTAATCTATTTTCTTATTAATTTAACACAAATGGTGCACAGTATCGATGATAAGTTACTGCACTGCTGCCTATGATATAACGGGAAAATTCCTAAGGCTCCACACTTCCACCAATCAGGAAGAAGCATTTTAATATTTTTAACGTCAATCACGAAACGAATGTTCTATTGAATTAAATCGATTATATTATTCTAATTAAAGTATATTTAAAACAATCTTACCTTAAAGTTAAACTTAAAAGTTCGCCAGGTAAAAGTATTTATTCTTTAAAACGAGGAAACTGTATATTTCTTCTCTACCAGAAACAGACGTTTACTACTTTAAAGGATTCTGATTCAATTCCAGGTATCAGATATCAAGAGAATCAGGAAGGATTTCAGAAAAGTCCAGTCTCAGCCAAGTTCGTTTATCCCCATCTTTCAATATTTCAAGTAATCTCACCATAGCTGTTGAACAGTCTGTAGGGTTGCTGCCAAAATTATCTGTAAGCAGCTGAATTCAAATTAGAGTAATCAAATTTCTAGCAAATACTGCATAAGCAATTATTTCTGGCATCAAATCCTATCATCGAATATTACAAAATTGTATTTATTTCAGACTTTACTGCTCTCATCTGTGATAGAGCCAATATATTAAAGAATATTACATATGTTATAGGATAAACCCGAATTGAGGAAATACTAGAATTTCCTAGTCAAAACAAGAACATCATAACGCTTGTCGGACGTTCTAGTATTTCCTAGGCAGAACTGGAAATGCCGAATATTTCTTATTCAAAGCCCAGAATTTCTAGTCTTTCCCAGTCAAAACCCGAAGTGGCAAACAATTAAAACAAAATACTTCATTTATCATGTATTCCCGCTTAGAATTCGATATTTTCACAGAAATTCTTTCTTTAGAGAATATCCGACAGGATAAATCATTCAGGAAGGATGCAACCTATGCGAGTGGAAGTGTACAGAGCTAAACCGCTTTCAATGCACAAAGCATTGTGCATTTAAATTATGTTTGTGCAAAAAATAATATTTTGTGTAATTCTAAATGCCACAAAAGCCTACTTTGTAAAATCAAATAAATGTGATTCATCCTTCATCCCAGATGTTACAATAAACACTATTTATTCTTTAAAACGAGGAAACTGTATATTTCTTCTCTACCAGAAACAGACGTTTACTACTTTAAAGGATTCCGATTCAATTCCAGGTATCAGATATCAAGAGAATCAGGAAGGATTTCAGAAAAGTCCAGTCTCAGCCAAGTTCGTTTATCCCCATCTTTCAATATTTCAAGTAATCTCACCATAGCTGTTGAACAGTCTGTAGGGTTGCTGCCAAAATTATCTGTAAGCAGCTGAATTCAAATTAGAGTAATCAAATTTCTAGCAAATACTGCATAAGCAATTATTTCTGGCATCAAATCCTATCATCGAATATTACAAAATTGTATTTATTTCAGACTTTACTGCTCTCATCTGTGATAGAGCCAATATATTAAAGAATATTACATATGTTATAGGATAAACCCGAATTGAGGAAATACTAGAATTTCCTAGTCAAAACAAGAACATCATAACGCTTGTCGGACGTTCTAGTATTTCCTAGGCAGAACTGGAAATGCCGAATATTTCTTATTCAAAGCCCAGAATTTCTAGTCTTTCCCAGTCAAAACCCGAAGTGGCAAACAATTAAAACAAAATACTTCATTTATCATGTATTCCCGCTTAGAATTCGATATTTTCACAGAAATTCTTTCTTTAGAGAATATCCGACAGGATAAATCATTCAGGAAGGATGCAACCTATGCGAGTGGAAGTGTACAGAGCTAAACCGCTTTCAATGCACAAAGCATTGTGCATTTAAATTATGTTTGTGCAAAAAATAATATTTTGTGTAATTCTAAATGCCACAAAAGCCTACTTTGTAAAATCAAATAAGAAATACTTAGCTGTGTTTTTCAATTTTTTAAATTTTTTATTCCGGAATTTATTTTGAAGTTTGACTAATAAAAATATTAAAATATTTGTCCATAAAAATAAGAAAATTATCAATTTTAATTCTTTAAACTTGTGGGAATTCCGGCCCTGAAACGGAAATACGGAAGGTGGAACAGTCTACCAAACGATGCGCGAGTAAGGACGGCGGAAGAGGCAGTTCAGCAAGTCAGACAGAGAACAACATTGAATGTTAATTCAACAGCTTCTTTATTAATTGTCAAAGAAAGATTTCTCTATACAAACATTAATTCTCGACAAGGAGTGAGAGAGATACCTTAAAATTCTTGATCTCAAACAGGTTAAATAACAGGGAACATTACAAATTGAAGAAAATCTCTAGTCCTTTATTCACAGTCTCTAGTCCAATTTGATGTCAAAGGTGAACGTTCAATTTCCTCGGTCCTAGCGTTGATTTGTGGTATCGATGCTAGATTATTACATTCTTCTGATCTTAATAGTGCGGTGCGGAGTCTTGGTGGAGGAAAACACACACAGCTTTGGATGGTTCGTTTGAGCTACCCAGGGGCGGCGGTCGAGCCGAACAGATAAAAACAAAGTGAGGTGAAATGTAACGAAACGAAGCGAAGCAAAGCCTCGATCACGGCAAATTTCACTTCTTATAAAACTTCTACCGGGGATGGCTTCCCAGATGGTTCAGGTATCAAGTCTTAGACTTTGCATTGACACCTGAACAAACCTCTACAATTTATTACCTCGAAAAGAATAATAATGATATCTATTACATCCTGTTATTACTATTTCGATATCGTCGTTGCATTCCTCGTATTTCTCGATAGGGGGGTTTCCGATCCCCACAAACTCAACCATGTAATAATGAATGAGAGTTAGCTATGTCTTATTTTCTCTACAGAAAAAAAAATGAAATCGATATTTCCTATCGAATAATGAAAACATACATTAAATGCATTATAATAATGATTAGGTGATTAAATAATGTAACATTTAATCACCTAATCAACAATTTTTGTATTAACGGAATTACCGTAAATACAAAAATTAAAAACTGAATTAGGTACCTCTTATTTATTTTAACAAAATAAGCTTTTGTGGCACTTAGAATTGCAAAAAATGTTATTCTTCTTGCACAAACATAATTTAGATGCACAATGCTTCGTGTATTGAAAGCGGGTTTAGCCCTGTATCCTTCCACTGGCGCAGGTTGCATCCTTCCTCAATGATCATTCTTCCTCATATTTCGCAGGCAAATATCCAATTCTGAGCGGAAATACATGATAAATGAAGTCTTTTGTTTTAATTGCTTGCTACTTTGGGTTTTGACTAGGAAAAACTAGAAATTCCGGATTTTGAATAAGAAATGTTCGGCAGTTCGAGTTCGACCTAGGAAATACTAGAACGTCCGAATTAGGATGTTCTCGTTTTGACTAGGAAATTCTAGTAATTTCTGAATTCGGGTTTGTCCTGTAAGATATATATTATAGTAATGCAGGTGGACGGACTATAATATATATAGTAAGTGAACAGATACCCAGGCCAGATTCACCAAAACTTTCTGAGAAACATCCAATACACATTCCATTCTTCCAGGCAATTTGGATAAAGTTAAATCGGTCCATTCTGAACGCCTAAAAATTCTGGAAGTATAGACATCGTATTTCGCGCACGTCTACGATGCCGCGCGAAACACGCACATATGCGCGAATGGTCGCATTCGTATTGTTCACAAACCGGCGTGCGTATTTAGAGGAAACCAATCAGGAACGGCCATGCTTATGCACCGATTGACCAATGATAGCAATCGACTTATTTTACTGTAGTGTATACGTCCTCCATTTTAAAAAGTTGAATGTGGGAAATGTTTTTTATAAATCTGTATTATTGTTATTAATTTTAAATCAATTAAGTGTTTAATTAAGGAAGCTTGAAGCTAATTCACGAAAAATATATTAAAATTACATCTAAATTTTTATCGATAGCATAAAAGTGTGATTATTTTGATATTCAATTAGTATGCTATGCTTAATTAATCACACATTTGCTTTATTTCGCAAAAAATACATAATATCTCTAGAATTCTATCTCCTTATAAATATGATGATCTGTTATATGGAAATAATTCATCATTAATTCAAATTACAAGACTAAAATTGAGGCAGAAGGGAAATTCTGACTTCTATTGGTTCACTCAGCGTGTATAGATACGTGAGTTTTGCGCGCAAATCTATTTGGCAGACACGAACGAATACTGATGTGCGCTAACGAGTTCACTACCGTTGTCATGGTGACCTTCGCTTTCAAACGCGCGTCTCTCGCGCTCTCGCTGTAATGTGAACCGGCATTTAGGCTGGATTCACACTGACCTTACGACTGCGATAGCGACCCTGACCGCGCCTATTGCTATAGGAACAACCCTATCAGGCCTCGTTTCACGGTTGCTCGCTACGACCGCGACAATATTCAACTTGATGAATATCGCTAGGTATCACGCGCTGAATATGTAGCCGCTACGTCATTATTACAATAGCCAACAAAAAAGAGACATTTGGCCGTCTTTTACGAGCTGTATGCTACATCAGTTCTTATTGGCTGTTGTTTATGCAGTTACTATAGGTTGATTAAAATCGTGAAGCCGGTCGTGATCAATGTGCATGTTCTGTCTCAAGCTGTCAGTCATGATCGTAGTCGTAGTTGTGATCGCAGACCAGTGTGAATCCAGCCATATACACCAAATTATTCGGTTCATTAAGGCAAATCGAATGGTACCATCAACGTCAAAATCCGAGTAATATTGATTGACGTATTAGGTCCCGAATGTGCCGTTTATGAAAATTTCGCGGTTTTTGACCCTTTGCGAAGCCCCACTGTGGTTTTATGAAACCAAACTTTTTCGGCATCCTACACTCACCCTAACGGTCATTTAAAAAAAAATCAAATAAATCAGCCCAGTAGTTCCTGAGAAACACTACGGTCAGCACCTCCTTATTGTTGTTAAAAGGATGTGTCAAGGAATGTTAAAAGGAATATTATCGGAAGCGCTCTAGCGCTATCCATAATATCCTTGACTGGTAAAACAATAAATATCTGATAATAATAAATATTAAATAATTTATGTATTAGTATAGTAAATTAGCCCTCTCTATTCTCGACCCACCATTTATTTAGCTGATCTTCCGATAACGAATACGCCATTAAAACTTGTACTTCAAGGATTCAGAGTGTTAATATATAAGTTATTATGAACGCTTTTAATGCGATTTTTGCGCGAACGCATGAGAGGTGCACATTACTACTTAAAGAGTTTATTCTTCCTATGATCTTCTACTAATATGCCAAGTTTGAAGAAAATCTCAATGTTTCGAAAAATTTCGTCGAATTTAACATCGAATAAAATTCGTTCTAAACAATACTTTTCAAATCGCCCGAAACATCGAGGTTTTCTTCAAACTTGGCATATTAGTAGAGGATCATAGGAAGAATAAACTCTTAAAATTGTAACCGGGAACATAAAATCCATCCCGGGAAATTCCCGGGAATGGATTTTATGTTCCCGGGATTTTCCAGAAATTCCCGGGAATGAAAAACGGCCGGGAAATGAGAAACCCTAAATAGTACATTGTACAACACGGTTCTATAATGGTGACAAATGGTGTCGATTGGCGTCATTATTGAAAATCATTGCTGGAGGCCACAGTAAGTACGGATTTTCGTTACAAATAATGGGAAATGAGAAACCCTAAATAGTACATTGTACAACATGGTTCTATAATGGTGACAAATGGTATCGATTGGTGTCATTATTGAAAATCATTGCTGGAGGCCACAGTAAGTACGGATTTTCGTTACAAATAATCGCTGTTATTGTTATCGATAGTCGTAAATCGGGGACCTCTTGTGAACGATACTGTAATATCTGCATTTAAAATGAGCTATATTGAAGGAAAATTTTTGCGTTTGCCTAAAAACTGTTTCGTTGGAATCAATATTTTTTTTAACAATTAATTTAATTATATGTCTAAAATAAAATTGGTAGAAATAAATGAAATAAGGTGGAGTGGAGTAAATGCAAAGCGGTTTTTACAAAGTTGGACCTTAAACGCAGGTTTTAAACCGAATATATAGATATTTGGCAAGGTTGTTAACATCCGTATTCCGCAGCTGGTACTGTATAATTCATTTTTGAAAATTTTATATTTGCAGCAAAATATCACGAAATGTCAGCTACGCCGCACTTAATCCCAAACGAGGTAAGAGCGTACGTGAGAGTTAAAAAACGTTGAAGTTTATTTACGCATTCTATTTAGCACGATCAGAGTAACGAACAAATATACTACAAAGTGCTTTTTACCCCATTAAGATAGGTTGTTTCGTTTTAGAGTTATCCTTTATTAAAGAAAAAAGACACTTGAAATTTGAGAAACGAATGAATTTTAACCGATCGTATAGATACTTGGTAGGGTCGTAGGATTCAACTCTTGAAATTTGAGAAACGAATGAATTTTAACCGATCGTATAGATACTTGGTAGGGTCGTTAAAAATCGCATTCCACAACTATTACCGTTTAAATCATTTTTGAAAAATTTAAATTTGCGACAAAATCATACAAAATGTCAGCTATCCCGCACTTAACCCGAAGCGAGGTAAGAGCGTACGTGCAAATTAAAAAAAAAATTTGAAATTTATTTACGCACCCTAATTGGCATGAGCGGAATTAGGAACAAATATACTATGAAAAGGTTTTTATCACATTAAGATAAATTATTTTGTTTTAGAATTATCCTTTGTTAAAGAAACAAAGATTGAACTCTTGAAATGTGAGAGGACAACTTCATCCCACCGATTTCCATCGGCTTTAATCTACAGGTTGGGGCCATCGAAAAGTGACTAGTGTAAAAAGGGTTAGGCCAATATGCCTTCGTTGTTAAAAAAATCGAGGTCAAATGTCATAAAGCCGGACTGCACCGCTTATATGCCTAAAAATTGCAGATATTTTAACCAAAGCGGCGGTATAGTGGTTAAAGCGTTTGCCTGCGGAGCTGAACGTTGTAAACTTACGTACCTTGTTTTTTTCAAGGGAATAAATTAAAATATTACTAACAATAAAACTTCAGGTAAAAGCAAGTTCTTTTTGTCATTGTTACGTGTGGCATAATCACTTTTCAATTATTGTTCGATCTCTTTCTCGCTTTCACCCCTTAGTGACGGATGAAGACCAGATTGTATCAGAAGACATCTAGCCATATCTTCCAGGGTTCTATTCTTTCTCTCTGCAATTCCATTTTGCTGTGGTGTATGAGGGACAGTTAAATGTCTCTTGATGCCATGAGTCTAGAGAAAATTTTCAAAACGGCAATTGCAAAACTTTGAACCATTATTGGATTGCATAGCTTTGAGTTTGAATCCACTTTGTTTTTCAAGCAAATTTTTAACAGTAATGAAAACATCAAAAAGTTCACTTTTGTCTTTGAGAAAATGTACTTCACCCCATCTCGTGTAGTCATCGATAAAGACAGCGAAATATCTTGTGCCTCCAGTGGATTTATTTCGAGTTGGTCCACATAGGTCTGAATGTAAAATTTGCAAAGGTTCTGTTATGTGTTGATCAGATGCGTGTGGAAAACGAGTTTGTGTCATCTTCCCTAATGCGCATATCTTGCATGGTATAAGCTTTTCAGTTGAAGAAACATTCAAACCAATCGCACCCTTGGAATTTATTATTTCTACTTAAGCTACTAGTTCAGAGTCAATACAGCACTACCAGCAAGTATTAAACCGTTTTATTACTGCAAAACGTTTTCGGACCCGTCACCGGTCCCTCATCAGTACAACATTTTCTTTTAGATAACAGAAACTTTTAAATGTGTTCTATTTTAAAGTTATATTAGACTGTTATCTAAAAGGAAATGTTGTACTGATGAGGGACCGGTGACGGGTCCGAAAACGTTTTGCAGTAATAAAACGGTTTAATACTTGCTGGTAGTGCTGTATTGACTCTGAACTAGTAGCTTAAGTGGTAATAATAAATTCCAAGGGTGCTATTGGTTTGAATGTTTCTTCAACTGAAAAGCTTATACCATGCAAGATATGCGCATTAGGGAAGATGACACAAACTCGTTTTCCACACGCATCTGATCAACACATAACAGAACCTTTGCAAATTTTACATTCAGACCTATGTGGACCAACTCGAAATAAATCCACTGGAGGCACAAGATATTTCGCTGTCTTTATCGATGACTACACGAGATGGGGTGAAGTACATTTTCTCAAAGACAAAAGTGAACTTTTTGATGTTTTCATTACTGTTAAAAATTTGCTTGAAAAACAAAGTGGATTCAAACTCAAAGCTATGCAATCCGATAATGGTTCAAAGTTTTGCAATTGCCGTTTTGAAAATTTTCTCCAGACTCATGGCATCAAGAGACGTTTAACTGTCCCTCATACACCACAGCAAAATGGAATTGCAGAGAGAAAGAATAGAACCCTGGAAGATATGGCTAGATGTCTTCTGATACAATCTGGTCTTCATCCGTCACTATGGGTAGAAGCAGTTGCTACAGCTAACTATATCCGCAATAGATGCCCATCCAAAGGTATTTCGATGCGAACTCCATGTCAGATGTGGACAGGACAACACCCGCCTGTCTCATACTTCCAAATATTCGGAAGCAAGGTTATTATCCTTGACAAAAATCCAACTAAAGGTAAATTGGATAATGCGCATATCTTGCATGGTATAAGCTTTTCAGTTGAAGAAACATTCAAACCAATAGCACCCTTGGAATTTATTATTTCTACTTAAGCTACTAGTTCAGAGTCAATACAGCACTACCAGCAAGTATTAAACCGTTTTATTACTGCAAAACGTTTTTGGACCCGTCACCGGTCCCTCATCAGTACAACATTTTCTTTTAGATAACAGAAACTTTTATGCTGATGAATCGCATAATCAACTCGATTTAATCATCGCAATGGAGGATAGACAGCCAGATCCGGAAACATCTGATACACCTCTAAATGATGAACTACAAATACAGTCAGATGAGAAACTTCACAAAGGTGCAGGGTGACCAAAATTCATTAGAACTGGTCCACCGGGACGACCACACAAAAAATATAATATGATCCCTAGTGAATCCATAAATCAGGATGATTCTTCTAGTTTAAATTCCAAATTAATTTTTGATAACTGTGATATTGCAGCTGTCTGCACAGTACCCATTAAGGAAGCTCTCAGTAGCCCAAACTCAGAAGAATGGAATTATGCAATACGTGATGAACTGATATCGATAATCGAAAATAAATCATGGGATATTGTAAATAGACCACAAAATAAGAATGTTGTGGGCTGCAAAATAGTCTTAAGCAACAAATTTAATGCAGATGGATCTCTCAAATGTAGGAAAGTGCATCTTGTTGCCAAAGGTTTTACCCAGCAACATGGCATCAACTTTTTTGAATCACATGTGCCAGTGACTTGATTAAGTTCAATACGTCTTATCACTGCATTATCTGTTAAACTTGGACTATCTATTCACCAATTGGATATCAAATCAGCTTTTCTCAATGGCAATCTTGAAGAAGAAATTTACATGGAACTACCAGATAATCTTTCAGGTTACTTGGAACAAATCAGCTGTGATCAAACTACACCATTTCAAGTTCGTGAAACTGCTAAAAATTGGTTAACAGCACTGCAGTCATCACCTAATCCTAAAGTTTATCATTTGCAGAAGTCATTGTATGGACTTTGCCAAGCCGGCCATCAGTGGTACAAACGTCTGGACCAATATCTGTTGCAGTTAGGATTCAAAGCAATGGTGTCAGATCCATGTGTTTATATTTTACGTAAAAATAACACAATGATCATACTTGCAATATATGAGCCATCAGTGGTACAAACGTCTGGACCAATATTTGTTGCAGTTAGGATTCAAAGCAATGGTAACAGATCCATGTGTTTATATTTTACGTAAAAATAACACAATGATCATACTTGCAATATATGTTGGTGACATTCTTATTGCCACAAATGATCAAAAAGAATTAAACAAAATCAAAGAGTTCTTAACACAAGCTTTCAAAGTAACAGACTATGGACATGTAAAATTCTATCTTGGAATCGAATTTATCCATAACGATGTGAAAGGATCACTCACTTTAGCTCAGATTAAATATATTAATGACATACTTGATCGTTTTGGTATGAAAGACTGTAAACCTGTAAAAACGCCTATGGACACAAATCACAAACTTAGGTTACCAGAAAATGTTGATTATACATTAATGAAAAAATTACCATATCAACAAATAATTGGATCTCTAATGTACTTGGCCATAGCGACTCGCTCAGATACCGTATATGCTGTAAGTGATCTCAGTCAGTACAATTGTAATTATACTGAAGAACATTTCTTTGCCGCAAAACGTGTTCTGCGATACTTAAAAGGAACAGCAGAATTAGGTATCACCTTCGAGCATTTTTTATTTATGTCTTTGTTCCTTATCTCGTCGGATGATCGCCGTAGAGTAATAGAGTATTTTGTTACTCAAAATATTGTTATAAATAATTAACTCAAAATATTAAAGTTATTGACATCATAAGTATTGTAATATGATATAATTTATTCACGTTCATTATATTACTGTAACTATATCTCTTGCCTAATAGATAGGCTCTATATTATATATATAACATATAATGCTTTTAATTTTATCATAATTTTCATTGAAAAATCTGATTTAGTTAATTCTTCCATTTTGAACAATGTTATGTCAGTCAGGAAACTCCTATATGATTATCTGTATTGTTGAATTATGAAAGCAGTGTGCTTGTAAATTTTTAACAACCAGCCCATTGGAAACATCTGTATGCATTTACTTACATTTGACAGGATCGGAGTTTCACTCCCGAACCTGCCCGATGTTCGACGTCGTTCCCCCTCGCAAAAATAATAATACAGTTGACAGGATCGGAGTTTCACTCCCGAACCTGCCCAATGTTCGACGTCGTTCCCCCTCGGGATCTGTCTGCTTTGTTGTAAAAAAATTTTAATTGTTAATTAAACTTCCTTTTATCCACCCAACTCAGGACTGAATCAATTATATCCAGATTACTTGCCATAGCAAAAAAACACTTTTTTAATACTTAAGAAAATACAACTTTGTTTTACTTAATAAAGGAATTTAACAACACTCTCCCTCTCTTTACAAAAATGACAAACTTGTATAATTACCAAATTGTTGAATAGTAATAATTCTTGAGTAACAGCAATTGAAGTTGCAGTTTCCAACAAACAACGTACAAGAACAAGCCACCAATTAGTTAGTAAGTTAAACGTTCGGACGACTGGAACCTTCGATGCACGCATCCACAAGGAGAGGGAGAGACCTCGACGCCCTCTCACGGCGGTCTTCTTATACTCCAAGTTATTAGCATAATAAGAAAACAAAAGTCGCAGTTGCAGTCTCCAACAAACAACGTACAAACATAATCCACCAAATAGTTAGTAGGTTAAATTTTCGGACGACTGGAACCTTCGGTGCACACATCCACAAGGAGAGGGAGAGACCTCAACGCCCTCCCACGGTGGTCTTCTTATAATCCAAGTTATTAGCATAATAAGAAAACAAAAGTCGTAACAACTTTAATGATTTAATCCAACCATAACATCCCTCAAAATTTTTTATAATCAAACATATTAATATTTTCAAAAGCAATTTCCACAACGTATTCACAGGAAATAAATAAATAAAAACTATTAGCAGTTCCACAATCTTGAACAGAATGGCGGCCGCTCCGTGTCACCTCCTCTCCAGGTAATGCAATTACTTTCAATCTCCTCAATACCTCACACATTTTATAACTGCTTTACAACAAAGTGGAACACAAAATTTTCATCTAATAATAATAACAATGATCAATATTCTTTGTTGTGAATTATATATAGTTAATTGATTCTTACAAATGCTTTCATTGAAGTTTGCCAAACATTTGTGTCTATAGCCAATCTATGATTGTGATACATACACATAGACAACAGACTAGTTACAACCAGAAATATGTTACAACTTGCAACTTATTGGAACAAAAATTACAAGAACACTGATTTACTGAGTGTGTTATTAATTTACCATTCAAATGTTGTTCAATAGTTCATAGCCACTTGTCAGTTTAAAATTAAACTGCTGAGTGGTATGCCTTTCTTTGGAACCAAGAGTAGGTGTGCAGTGTACATAGTGCATCATTCAGAAAGAAAAATATGAAAATATCCACATGTATTCAATTAATTGATACATGTGGATATTTTCATATTTTTCTTTGATAATTCACAAAATTCTTGAAAATTTAGTAAGTAGCTTGTATAAGCTAGCTTCTACATATCACTAGTTTTGATTATTTATGAACTTCATTTTGATGAAAGAATTCATGTAAAAAAATAAAACTGAAGTATACATAATTACTTTGCATATCAATACAAGTAATGATATATAAAATAATTTTCATATAAAATTAAAGCCAATTTTTTTGTTTAACTGAATTTACTATTTTTATATTTAATTAAAAAAATTAATGTGATATTTATTTTTTTAGGATATATTACAAGATATTTATTCAGATTTAGAAGCACCATCTTCAAATAATTGCATTTTACAATCAATACCATTTCAACGAATTGTTGTAGACTATAGGTAAATATTTGAAATTTAATATAATTTTTAAACAGTATGAATTTTTTTTACTTTTCCTCTAAATTTAGGAACCAGAAAGTTGTTTACAGTTGTAAATAAATTAAAATTTTAAGTTATTTTCATTAAAATAAAATGCTTTTAATTTTTTTACAATAACATAATAAAATAATTTGTATTTGAGTTATTTTTGATATAAAAAAACAGTAATTTAATTTCACAATAATAAAGTTATTATAATAGAATGTTGGAGTATCCCATATTCTGACTTGTAAGTAAAGTCAATCCAGTCATCTGTGTTTAGATTATTATGTCTCTCTATTACCAGGTTAAATGTAATACATCTCCTTCATATATGTAATCAGTATTTGTTTGTAGAATAAAATATTTCACTGTAAAGAGAGATCCACTATTTCTCTAATACACATCTAAATTCAATAGATAGGTATTTCTTTATTCTTTTATATATCACAACATAGACTTAAAGTTTCATACTGAAATTTCATTGAAGTAGAAGTTATTAACTTATAAGTAAAACTTATAAGTAAAACCAAGTATAAAATAAATTGAAGATAATTAAATCTTATCATAAATACAGGGGGTCCTTTCTTTACAGTGGAATACCAAGTATAGAATAAATTGAAGATAATTAAATCTTATCATAAATACAGGGGGTCCTTTCTTTACAGTGGGGTTATGTTTTGATAATTCCATCATAAGTCAAAAATGACTTAGTGATAGTAATTTAAAGGAATATGGAATCCTTCAAGATGGTATAGGTCGTTTCAAATATCTTGGCCGACTTCTGCGCGTAACGAAAGTTGCGTGGGGCTCTGAAAAACACGTCAAAATCACAAAATATTACCAATTAGTAGAAACAAACTAAAAGTGGACTGAAAGGAACAATACAGTTAACAAAACATTTTTTCCCAACCCTTTTATGAAGCAATGAATTCGTCTTGTTATTGCACATGTCTTTTCCCTCGGCCAAGATATTTGAAACGACCTATAAAATTGTCCAGATTTCATCCTGAATTCAAGGTGTTTTATAGGCTTTAAATGGACTTCTATGTTTACTTCTATAACAACTTTAAAATTCAATTAGATAAAGTAATTTTTATTATAATAAATATTTATTATATACTGATATAAGAGATGAAATATAAAATTTCATCAAATATTATCATTTTCTATTTATATTTAGAATCACTCCGTGATCAGTGGGTTGAACACCACTGAAATATAGCCTAGGGCTGCACTTATTATGTTTATACATGTTTTTATTCTTTAATAACTAAAAAAAAAAAAAAAAAAAAAAAAGAACAATTGCTTTAAGATTTGATGTAGTAGAATATATGCACAATATTCTATTCTAAAACTGATGCAGATCTGAGAATTGGGTAAAAACGTTTTTTAATAATAAATAAATATTTTCCTGGTAATAGGCTACATTTTATATAATTTTATATAAAGATAAAATTTTCTACCAGCATCCAAATTCAAATCTCGCAGTTTTATATTGGAGGATTCAAGAAAAAAATTGTGTATTACTACTACTGAAATTCCATTGTCTATTATTACTACTAAAATTACTGCCATTGTTGGTCATTTTCAACCTATGAAGCAGATATCAAAACCTAATTCCATCATAAGCAGAGAAACACCTGTATTTGTTTTTACTTTTTGCTCAAACTTGGAACTTCTGAAATGATCTTTATGTAATTACTTGAAAGATAAAAGCAAAATCTATCTGTATATGCTCACAATAAAAATTTCTTGATATTTGTTATATGTTAAACAATTTAAAAAAAATTAAATTATAGATTAAACTACATAAATTAGTTCCTAAAGACCAATGATTAATTATATTTTAAAATAAGTTTTTAATATACAATTAAAAAAAGACATGTTTTTAGCAATATAAAAGTATACATGAATTTCATAAATTTATTCCAATACAAATAAATTTCAAATTATATTAATAACCTTTTGTTATGATTTCTGCAACCAAGTTTTATCAAAATCTGTTGAAGCAGTTTGATGATGTTTAGGAAGACAGATGGGCAATGAAGGTAGCTGAAAATGTTGACTGGCACTTTCATATTGCAATGAACATGCCTAAAAATGATTAAAATTCATATGAAAAGTATTTATTATGATTACTGTATACAATTTGTAATTATATTACTTAAATATTAAATCATTGCAATATAAAATAGAATAAAAAGCAATAACAAAAATTTTACAAGGGTAGCATTCTCAATCATTATATGGCTTCACACTCAAATTTTCAAAAATCTTTTCATAAGACAAAATAAAGAAGCAAATTAATATATTCAATTAACAAATATAGCACTTTTATAGTAATGCTGCCAACCTGAATGTAAGAAAATAAGCCAGTGAAACTAAATGCATGAAAAACATCAGATTTTTCAATGCTTGAAAAAATGAAAATTTTTTTTGATTTCAATTTGTATTATGCACAGTTAGATTTAATCATCCTCTCCCTCTTCTGAAGAACCTCTGCCTATTTAATCAAAATTAGTACTGATACAATGAAAATGGTTTCAAAAAACTTAAAACAGAAAAATAATATTTTTATTTAAAAATAACAAGAACAGATTTCAAATTATAAGTTTGGCTGGCTTGATGAAAAGGTATATCTAGCTTAAAAAAGCTAAATTCATAATATACAGTAGGTCTTCATTTAACATCAGAGTTAGTTTCTTGAAAATTGTAATATTAACCAAAATCTCTATTGACCCTTTATTATAAATCAGGATTATGTCATCATGATAACATTTGGTAATTTTTCTCATCTAAACATTATTATGTTGTTCAACACATGGGACCAATGAATGTACTTATACAGGGTTTTGATTTTAGATTGCAGTCTAGGCAATTATGAATAAGGATTAGAATGAGGCCTAATGACAGAGACCATAGTTTAATAACCAATAACATCATTTATTTGAAAGAGATTCATACACAGATAATGAGAACCTGACAATAATCAATGCAGGAGGATAAATATCTTTTTTTGAACAGACCCATGTTCAAGTCAACAATTTCACAATAAAAATCCAAGCTAATGACTTCACAGTTTTAATGGCTCTCCCCTCTCTTATCATTATTCATGCTAGTTGGAATATTGAACTTATCAGAGTCAGCTGACACACACTGGGATTCGAACAAACAACTATACTAACTGGTCAAGGTAGAGGGTGCAATCGTTCTTCAGATTCATGTTGGACTGATAAAAATCATTCTTCTTAACACTTAATTTCTGTTCTTCCTTTCTCACAGTTGAAGTAAACAGTAATTTCTGGAGCATGGAGAAACGATCATATGATTTGGATCTAATGTCTCTCCTCTTCACTTGCCTCAGGGCTAGAAGAGTCCCAGGCAAAACAATGCAACTCTATTTCATCTTTTTCCCAGGGAAAAACAATGTTTATTAATTATTATCTTTTGCTGGCATCTTCCTCTCTCAAATTCCTTATGACACCTGCAAGTAATAAAATCTTTCCTCTCTGGCTAGAAGAGTCCCAGGCAAAACAATGCAACTCTAATTTCATCTTTTTCCCAGGGAAAGACAATGTTTATTAATTATTATCTTTCGCTGGCATCTTCCTCTCTCAAATTCCTTATGACACCTGCAAGTAATAAAATCTTTCCTCTCAATCCCTGTACTTCTTGTTTATCTTCTGATATTTTGGATATTTAATACTGCAGGGGACAAAAGTTTCCTGGCAATAATATAATGTTTATCATTTATTTCTTCTCCTTTGTAGATGTCACTCTCTCCTCAATTTCCTTTCTTTGTTTTTTTTTTTCTGAAGTGAGGAATGACCTTAATTCTGTATCCTCTATAACGGAATGAAATAAATGCATAATTTAATTTTAAACTTTAACTATAAAATGTTACATAGTAGTTATATATCATACCTCACAGATAAAGAAAATTATTTTCTAATAAAATAAATCCCTTAAATTTCACAAGTTTATATCCATGATTAATTTGTTAATGCTCATTTCTCAATCATTTACAAAATAGCTGTGTCACAGGTTGCTAGCACTTGAGAACAGCTGCCAAACATTACAGGATGAGGATCAACAAGCCTGTCACAGACTACATATATAAATTTTTCAAGGGATGGGTTCCTAATTTGATTTTTGGATCCTCTGATTTGAAAGCCAAAGCATTTCTACCCAGCCAATTCTATCAAATCTCTTGGATAGTTTAATTAATATATTATTCATAGACAATATTGTATATTTGAGTTATTTTGACCTAGATTTGACTTTGGGCATTATACACAGGAATAGCCTAAAACAGATTAATGAAGTACATGACTTTTATGCTAGGAGACAAGTAGTCTGTACCTTTGTTCCCAATTCAGAAAAGCATACATTTGAATTGGTATTGTTAATATGTTATTTGGGGAACTAATATGTAAAGCAAAGTTCAAGGACATCACTTTATACCTTTGTCTATACCAATGGTTCTCAACCTTTTTAGTTGCCCCTTGGCTTTTAGTAAATTATCCGGTACCCATGCACATGCGTAGGAGGTGCAAAAACTGAAATCATACCTGTGGAGGTGAGCCTCGAGGGGCACAGATCTGGCAATTTCACTAGTTATCTTGAATGTTAACTGGGCATTTTGAGTTATTGGATTCTGCAGTGAGAAAAAAGTCTATACAATCTCACTGAAATAGCCTGGAAATGTTGATGATGATTATTTTTGGAATATAATAAATAGCATAATATACTTCCGAAATGTTATCTTGCACCCCTAGTTGGGAACCACTGGTTTATACATATAGATACTAGCTCAGTCTTTTTAGGTTGAAATGTTTAATAAATTCTTGGATGCAAATTGATGAGGGCTTACTAAAGCCAAAAGCACTCCAATTAATTTGTATCCAAGAATTTATTAAACATTTCTGCCTAAAAAGACTGAGCTTGTGTCTATATGTTTTGGGAAAGATAAAAGCGCACTGCTCCTCCCAAGCTAATATAAAGGAAGAACTGAGATGGATAACATCACAAGTGATTAAACATGGATATAGTGAGAAAACTATTTTACGTCTCTGGCATAAAATTTCTAAGCACAGTTTGACTCCGATTAGGAATGACAAAGAAAGACATTACCAACAAACATGCAAGTTGGACATAAACGACATCACTTTCTGTTTTAGGAAGAAGCTAGAGAACACTACAGGATGCACGGTTATGTTTAATAGAAGAAACAGCTTCTTTAACACAATCCGTAATGATAAGGATAGAGTGAATCTGTGTGCTGTATTAGGATTATATGAAATTCCATTCATTGACAATGATACAAGTGAACAAAGGAATTATATAGGATACACAGGAAGATCGTTAAGTAAAAGAATACCGGAGCATAAAAGGGATATAGAAACAGGTACAGCAAATACTACATTAGCTCAAAGAGCACTTGTAAATGATTTAGACATCCGCTGGAATGAAGCTAAAATAATAAGGAGGGAATATAACCCATAAAGGGGTTGAGTGGTAGAAGCTTTGATGATATGTGAGAAAAAGAGAACTAACATCAAACCAGTTAATTGTGTCGACCCATTGACAATTAGCTATGCCTAGCAGTGGTGCTTGAGCTAAGAGAAGCTGATTATTATTAATAAAGTAATTGGGTTGAAGATTTTGTAACTTTAACTTTCAAGTGTTAAGCTTGTTATTTTAATCATAATTTAGTAATATTGTTAAAAAAGTGTATACCCATTTTTTAGTTAATGTTTAATATTGTATTATTAGTTTAGTACATATATACATAATTGTTTATTTTCTTGTATACTATGGTGATTGCCAGTGGCGGCTTGCCCATAAGGACTGCAGGGCTGCAGCCCTCCCACCAAAATGAAAACATTTTTAAATTATTATGGCTATTACATTACTATACAATTATTTTACAAAAACATATTTTTCCGTTCGTAGTATATTTATTTTTGAATTGTAGGTACTAGGTACCTCGATAGGCGCTCTGTATGTGTGTATTGTATGAGTCGTGCGATTGCGCTGACTGCACTGATTGCTGCTGCTGCACTGACTGCATCAGGGCTGCAGTCAGTGCAGACCGAGTCACACCACATAGTCATTGTATTGAGCAGGTGGCGGTAACCCGTGATATACGTTTTTGTGATATGTGGGGCTGCCAACATTGGCAGTCCGCACTACGTATTTTAGCTATGTATTATATTATAATTTTTTTCAGCCCTCCCACAAAAATCATCCACGAGCGCCACTGGTGATTGCTCATTAGTATTCCAGAAGGAATTTAAAAAACTTTTGGAATGTAACTGAGGAGGATTTTAATAAAAATTGAAAGCACTTCTATAAAGTTGCATTTAATGTTGTTAATTGCACGTGTGATTAATGTTCCTGCCATAGTGCTGACTGTGAACTTTGTGAGTTTGTTTAACAGTGTAAATTGGAGAAATGTTGTCTATATGTATGTAAAGCAAAGTTCTTTTCATTGATAAATCCAAGTTCAACCTACTCTCTCATTCAAGAAAGATTTTTAACATGAAAAATATCAGTCATTCAAACTTTAGGAAAATTTGTCATTTTAGATGTGGATGTGGGCAGGGATCACTATCAATACAAGTGCAGTTCAAGTCATGAACATTCATACTTGCAAACATGAAATTTCATTTTCAAATTTCAAAAACTTTTCAAGAATTTTAAACAGTATGATAGCAGAATGCTCTAATAACAAATATAATGTAAAATTATACAGTTAGTTAACATATTATAGCAAATATTTCAAGATAGCAGCAATTGCACAAAAAAAAATCTTTTCTTTATAATCAGAACTTTTCATTCAAATCTATGAAATATATTACAAAATACAGTATATGGAGTTATTTTAGTACTTTTAGAGGCAAAATAACAACTGTATCTGAATTGCAAACAACCTGAGTTACAAACAAAGGCTATATACAAATTAAGTTTGTAATTTGAAAAGTGCATGTAATGTCAACAGATCTAAGTATCTTTGAGAGGAGCATTCTGAATGGACAATGTTATAGAGATAAGATCCTGAAGTGTATGTTCTTCCATTTGCAGAGAGTCCAGAATTCATATCAGTGAATGATAATACCTGATCAAATAGGCAACATCTTGTGGACTAATATCTTTATGAACAGGGAATTGAGCATATTGTTTAGTCAATAAAATCTTAAATTTAAATCTGAGCATATTATGGAATGCTTTTGAAAAATGGATTGCTGTTCTTATTCTTCCTCGCAGAAACCTTGTTGAGTTTAAAAGAGCTCTTTTATATATATTATCATTAGTACCTTCAGAATTATTTGGCAATCTTGTGGTTAATATGAGATGCTGTAAGGCCTGCAATGAACAGTAATTAATTAATAGTCTGTTAGTTATGATATTTCCTAGATCATTATTTTTGATCATTTTAAAAATTTAACTATTGGATGTTTTCAAAAACTAAAATCTTTTAATTTGTGTATATGTTTGAGTAAAATAATAATGTTAATGCTAATGAAGTTTCAATAATTTTCACTTAAAATTTTTTAGATATCTTTTTTTGTTTTTAGCTGAACTTTTGCTCTTCAGTATATTTTAACACAGGATAAAAATACTTTAATATATAAAATTATTTTTATATAACTAATTTAAAAATTAAATTTTTCAATAAAAATATTAAGTGATAATGAATAAAATAAAAAATGACAATTTACAATAATGAAGGCTCTCATTATCTGCTCTGCATTTATCCCACTTTAGAGACAACAAATATCTTATATAATGATATAGTTTTGCACTATTTCTGTGTTTATATATAATAATAAAATTAATTTTTGTTTGTTTATTTATAGCAACCATAAGTCCTTACAAAATGGGATACAGAATCTTGAAAATTCAGCAGCATACTAGGATGATTAGATAGCTTTCAATGCCAAACATGGTCAATTTACAATGTTTGGCATTGCAATGCTATCCAACCACTTATTAAACAATGTCAAATATTTTAAGGCTGTGATGAAATTTTAATATTTCAGATATTTTAAAGAATCTTGAAAATTCAGCAGCATACTAGGATGGTTAGATAGCTTTCAATGCCAAACATGGTCATTTTACAATGTTTGGCATTGCAATGCTATCCAACCATTTATTAAACAATGTCAAATATTTTAAGGCTGTGATGAAATTTTAATATTTCAGATATTTTTGTTTTGATATTAATGTATCTTTAATTATTGGAGAAGATTTAAGGTTAGAATACTGTTTTAGATTGAAATACTAATAATTCTGAATGAATCACATAATCTTAAAAATGATATCGACATGATAAATATCATATTAATATGGCAACATTTAAGGTTAGAATACTGTTTTAGATTGAAATACTAATAATTCTGGATGAATCACATAATCTTAAAAATGATATCGACATGATAAATATCATATTAATATGGCAACATCTAGGGTGTAATATCAACTGACATGAATCATCAGATATATGATATCTTTGTGACATAATACGTGAATGACATCACAAAAGAGCATTGATATATGGCAGCATTGCATATATCAATGTATATTTATAATGTCATTTATTATAAATATATTGTATATTTATAATGAATGGCATTACAAATATGTAACAGCAATATTACAATAATATAACAGTGGAAATAATGACTGTTCATATAGTAATATAATACACCAATAATACCCAAGCCATACCAAGTAATCCAGAAAATACAGGTGCTTCCCTACTTACAATCATTTGACTTATGATAATCAATTTTTATGACTACCTATACATTATTCCAAAGTTGGCTATTTTCATAATATATTGACTAAAAATATTTTTTTTTTTTGTTTTTTCAGATAGTTCTTGATTTACGACAATTCACACTTATGACAGCCAAAAATGATTACTAAAAATTTTCTAATTCAATTTTGCTTCTTGCATCTACATACATATATCACATTGCTTTTGTATATGCATCACAACATTGCCATTAGTCAGCAAGCAAAGCCATATTATTACTGTATCTCATCGTACTCTGTCATGTTCAGTACAGAAATAATACTATTGATGAAAATTTCAACGTAGAAAAGAAGGCGAGGAAAGCTTTTTTAATCATTCTAAGTTAAATAAAAACTTAATTTATGAAAATGTTAAAATATAAATTAAACAAATCAAGAATTAAAAAAATCATTGATTTATGTCAGAATCGACTTATGATGGAGTCGTTGGAACGGAACCTCATAGTAAGTCAAGGACTACCTGTATTTACAATTGTTGATTTCCTCATAGTAAAGCGATTGCTTACCACCTTGGTTGTCCAGATCGTTGATTTATGTCAGAATCGACTTATGATGGAGTCGTTGGAACAGAACCTCATAGTAAGTCAAGGACTACCTGTATTTACAATTTACAATTGTTGATTTCCTCATAGTAAAGCGATTGCTTACCACCTTGGTTGTCCAGATTTAATTCCAGATGACTTTACCACTTTGCAGAATCCAGTCTGCCATTTTGTCTATTACTACTACTAAAATTACTATCTTTGTCAGTCATTTTCAACTTACAATTTTTTCAATCTATAATGTGGTTATCAAAACATAACATTCATTATAAGTAGAGGAACACCTGTATTATTAATATTAAATCTAAAAAAGAAAGCGTTTCTCTGACAAATAAAATGACACTTGTTTTCTTTTTAAATTACAGAAGTCCCTGAATCTGAACTGATGGAGACAATTATTTATAACAGAAATTCAGATTATCACATTTAACACCAATTGTTTTGTAATAATGGTGGCCACATTAGCTTACAATGCTTCTTCAGTTAGCAATTTTGTTTCAATTCAAGAAATGTTTGCAACAAAATCACATCTCAAATAAAATTAAATACTAAATGAGCTGATTTTTGCACTATTTGATCAAATGAAAATTCCCTAACATACTGTTGGCCTGCTTCTTTATCAACTTTCAGTTGCTCTTATTTGACAACAATTATAACAAAACAAATGAAATTTTCAGTTTTTCAAATTATAAAAGAATGATTAGAATTTAAATATATATTAATATATATATACAGTGTATATGTATAATTGCAAAATTTATAAAATTTTTCCAGTCACTTTAAAAAAAAATATCAAAAATTTCCTTTGCCAAATTTTTGAATTTTGAAAAAATTTGGCCCAGGAACTAAAATTATGGTGCAATTATTTTTAGTGTTCAGAAAAATTAAATATATATTGTAACTTTAGAGCTCCCAACAGTATTTTCTCAAAACTAAACCATTTGGTAATTGCATTTTTTTAATTAAAAATGAAATATATTTCATAATAATAACTAAACTAACATATACTTTAATATAATAGACAAATATGTCAATAAAATCTTTTTAAATACTTACCAAATATTGTCGTATTTAAAATATAATAAATTGTTACTAATGTTATTTCATCTTTTCTCTCCACTGGTGCCACAATTTCATTAAGATTTCACGTCTATTCCACAAATATTCTTGACCAAACCATAAATACAGTCTATAATGAAATGAAATTTTGTTAAAATTGAAATCTATATAGATAATTTTCAGATTATGACAGCACAGCCTATGTCTATATTAATAACTATTATTTTAATATACTTATGTGATGCACAATCCTGGAATGTCAGTTAAATAAACAATGCATTAATATTCATATTTTTATTAAAATTTTTAATATTTAGATAAATAATAATAATTTTATTTAAGAATGCCTAATTAAAATTTTTAGAATATCTTTCTTTTATTATGCATTTTCTGATTCTGTAAAGATTCAAATTTTTGGCTAACTTGTCTTGGCAAATGAATTTAATTCTGTATACTTTATTTTCCTTTTATGATACATTATTTTTAATGTTAATGAAGCTATTTAAGTACTTTATTAGAAAAGATATTTTATTTCTGTTAATTTTTTTTTTTATTTTATTTAAAAGAAATTTTTTTTTTGCTTGTTTATACATATTCTATTGAATTGCAGCATTGGCCATTTTCTTAAACAGCTATTTAAGTACTTTATTAGAAAAGATATTTTATTTCTGTTAATATTTTTTTTTATTTTATTTAAAAGAAATTTTTTTTTTTGCTTGTTTATACATATTCTATTGAATTGCAGCATTGGCCATTTTCTTAAACAATGTTTCGTTTTTCTCCTGAGACTTCTTT
Source organism: Olivierus martensii (assembly GCA_000484575.1). NCBI lineage: Eukaryota > Metazoa > Arthropoda > Arachnida > Scorpiones > Buthidae > Olivierus > Olivierus martensii. Next base: position 36,981 of record AYEL01086215.1, read on the forward strand.
ATGTTGTCTTCATTAATGTTTAATAAATAGAATGAGAAGGATATTTAACATAAATATCACTTAGCTGTACTCAGCTAGTAAGGATGAACACCATACTCAGTTTTATTTTATAATTTTTTAGTCTATTTTCATATCACATAATAAAATGCAACATCTAATTATTATCTAAATAATAAATGTTGCTATGAATTTCTTTTAAATTAAAAAGCATTTATTAACAATTTTCCTCTCCCATTATAAGCAAGTTAAAAGTTTGAAGTAATAACACTTGAAACTTTGCAAGGTATAGTTACATTGTTGTCAATAGCAATAAAATATAAAATGTTTTACAAAAAATCATCCAAATATTTTTATATTTTTCTTATGTATGATACAAAAATTGTAAAAATAAAATATTAAATTTAAAATAAAAGGAATATTTGCAAAATATTACTTTATGTAAAATAAGTAAATATAATTTTAATAAAAATATTATATGATGAATCATTAATTAAATGCATCAAATGAAAAATATATGATATATATATAACAGATGGTTTCACATCTGTTGTCATATATTTTTTTCTACAGTAAAAGTTTCAGAAGCAATAAAATTATTCTATCAGAGAGACATTAAATGAAAATAAAAAACTATAGTATCAAATTACAACTAGCATTCTGTTTGCACACTGCACACTAAATTAAACAATGAAAGAGAATTTTATTGCTGCATTATAAAAATAATATATAATAATTCCTAAAATTTCAAATTTATATGTTGAATGAAAATTCTGAAGTTCTCTTTTTTTGAAAATTCAGATATAAACAGTTTCAAACTTACAAGGGGAGGACACAGCTGACCCCCCACCGATTTTAATGTAACCTGGGGCACGTTCTTTGACTTAGCGTCGATTTCCATGTTAGTGACGTCAGATGTATCGCAACCGAAAGCGAAGTAAGTCTACGTCACGCCAACGCTACTTGCTCAAAGTCGAAAAACGGCAGTTTTTGTCATAGTTGGCAGATCATATGTTGGGACAATGCTGATCGGCTTGTTTATTCAGGGGGCATGCGCATAACCCACGTTGACGTCATATCCCATCAGACCTTTTCGGACTTCAATGGCTCTGTATATATTGTAAAGACCGATATAACGTCCAGAGGTTGCACAATATGCAAGAAATTAATATATTTTATATAATAATAAATATTAAATAATTTGATATATTTATATAGGATCCCCACAACGTATGTCCGAGTAAAAACACGTATATCAATAAATTATAGCATACTTTCGAATAGGATCGCGAGTAAGTGACGCAAGGATCCAGGATAGGAGAATTGATTTCGATACTTATTCAAAACAAATAACATATATTTATTTAAAAAAATAGGAAATAAAACACAATATTAACATAATTCGCTAGAGAGAGAGCTATCTGACCCAGAGATCAAACCTGAGAGAGAGTGAATAAAAAAATTACGTTATTCGTTTATGACTTTGTTCCCTATCTCGTCGGACGATCGCCGTAGAGTAAAATATAGAAAAATGCAACTGAACATGACATGATCATATCCTACTATCTATCCAAGTGTTTCTTTGTATTGCATTATGCCATTTCAATGCTACAAGTTTGGCATTTTGATAAAGTGGCCTTATTTATTTCAATAGGGAACTGAGTTTAGAAAATTTTATAAATTATAAAAGAAATTATCGATTTTTTTTTAATGACTATCATATTTTTCTAATACTTAAAAGTTGAGAGAATCAGCTTATCAGGGTTTCAAATAGAACTAAATTGCCAAATTATTCCCTTGAAACTTTTAGGTTTGGTTCCACCAACATCATATAACATTACTGTCAGTAAACGACATTGTCAGTGTAATAATGATCAGTAACAACAGATCATTCCACAACAACTTTTGTTAGCAAGATATATGGTTTGTTACTAAAGGTGAGATTGCTATATTTATTTTAAATATCTTCCCGAATATTTGTTGAAAAATTAAAATATACGATTCATTAGTAAAGAACCATATATCTTGGAAAACAGTTCCTTTGAAAAATTAATTCATATAATCTATGATCTGTACTATTTTTAAGAAACCCAGTATGAAGATAATATTTATGTATGTATTATTAACAACTTATTTTAAAATGATTAATCATGTCGCATGTATAATTATAATTAGGTAATTTGAAAAGCAAATAAAATTCACTATTATTAAATTCAGATATTCAAATTTGTTTTGTTTTTGTAGTTATTATTATTATTATTATTAGCATAACTCAACAGATATATCGGATTAAAGTAAGTTTTGCTGTGTTTGAATACTCTGACATCAATCTTAACAGTGATCAAGACTAATGTTACATATTGACATCACTGTTAGGCTTAACAATGATTGGTGGAACAGAATTTCCCTAACACCACTCAATGACACTTTTATTAAAGTAACAATGCAGTGATGGAACCAGGCCTAAATGGCAATTTTAATAATTGGAAAGAATTTATATTAAGCACCATCTCATAATTAATAAATATACTAATGATTAAACAAAGAGTGACATCATCTATGAATTAATGATTAAACTAGAAATTTTAATTAATTTATCTGAAGAAAAAATTGCCTCAGCCTGTAATCGAATCAGGGATCTTTCGGTTACTGTCCCAATGTCATAACTGCTAGACCACTGAGGCCACCTAGCAGATTGACTCTTCAGACATTAATATTAATTTAAAATACTTTTTTGACTATATACATTGGACTCTGCCAATAGAACTATTCTTGACTGAGCCTTCAGCTGCTGTCCCTCAATGGCACTAGCCAGGCAACACTTAGACCAGCACAGTCATCTTAACAAACATAAAGGAAGATTTGATAATGATTATGTCATTGTTATTCAGACATAGATGATGATAATGAAGTGATAGTGGTGTGATCTCAGTAGTGATATTGCATATCTGATGATGATATTTTTTAATCCTATGACCAATTCCAAAATTATTACCTCCAAGTTCTAATAATACTTTAGCTTTAAATCTTTTTCAGATAATTGAATTTGTAGAAATAGGCAAACTTAAAGAAAAATCTGAAGGATTAAACACATTTTTTGTTGTAAAACCATAACTTGCTATATTTGTGATCCTGCATTGCTCTTTACTAAAAATAAAACTACAGAATTATAAAGAAATAGATATACAGTAAGATCTCGCTTAACACTGCTCCATTTAATGCTGTTTTGATATAACACGGTTTTTTCCAAATTCAATATTTTTTTGTTTTGATTCACTTTGGTGCAGTTTTTCAAAGCATTATACTCGCATAAATCCAAAATTGCATGAAAATGAGGAAGTTTGCATTTCTGAAAATGAAGAGCAAAAGGAACTTGCAACGGATTTTCTCAAAACAAGTTTAGCCAATATTACGGAAATTATGGATTAGTTTATACGAAATGATCCAAATTTTAATAGAAGTTCAAAAGCAAGACGAACTGTCATGGGTTGCGATGTCTGGCTATCAACAGTTGATTGCTAAACGAAAGATGAAAAAGCAAATGACGTTAGATGACTTCTTAATTAATGATAAAACAAAAAGTCTCAAATGAGGAAGAACCTTTCTCATCACAAGCATAAATTATTTATTCGAATATTCTTGATTTTCAGGAATGATTAGCAATAAAAAATGTCTATAATTAATATAATACATGTTACAAATTAAAATAAAAAATAATACAGATATTTTTTTAATTCACTGTCCTGTTACACCTATCTCCATTATTTACGTGTTAAGATGACCTCATTTAATGCTGTTTCATTTAGCGCTTCATTTTGTTGGAATGTATCTCCTCCACATTAAACAGGGTCTTACTGTATTTTATAACTTTATTTCTTCTAATATTCTTTGAATACAAAGAAAAGATATAGCTTTTTTTTTTATGTACTCAAAGAAATCTAACAGCTGAGTTAGTTAACAAATGTGAAAATAATATATAAATTGTTGATTTATGAAATATTTTATAATAATAAAATACTACACATATAAATTTACAAAAAGAAGTTTTATTTTAATTGACAGAGATTGCATGCCAGAATCAAAAGCAAGCAGATTTTGTTAGAATTTCACATCAGTTTTAAATGATGTGAAAGTTAACAAATTGGATTAATATTATATATGTATTACACAAGCTCTTTGAGCAGGGAAAAACTCATCATCTTCACATTAAACTCCTTTATTAAAGCACTTTTGGCTCTACCGAGCCCTCATCAGTATAACATTACAAACTAGTAACTTAGAATAAAAATCAAATTACAGTTATTTATTCAAATATACATTCTAAACAATCAAACATTCTAAAGAAGTTTTTTAAACTTCAAAAAATTCCTTCCATGTTCACCATTCTCTGTGCGTCATTCTTCTTTAATGTAATTGCATTGCGTATTTTGGAAATAAATTCATAACAATAATAACCCATATGCCTGAGGTGTTATCACTCTCTCTACTTTTAAACTTTTAAAAGAGCATAGGACAGATCAGGAAAAGTTGAAGGGGAGCACAGCCTTGTCACAGAGATTGATAAACTTCGATGCTACAGCCAAATGGGACCAGTAGTGGTATAATATAGTGGTAAGTATAATAGAAGATCCCGAGAAGTTAAGAGTTGCAAAAGCTATTGAAATTTTTACTAAAAAATCGTCCAGGAAAAATGTTATCAATTACAATGAACCTGAGAAGATTAGCTTAGCGTGGGAGTACTGCATGAATAAAAGGAAGACGGTGCAAGTGTTAAGAAAGGCCCTTAAAAGTGTGGGGACCAGAAACCCCCCTCTTTGCGGAGATGAGCGGAGGAATGTGATGACGTCATAATAGAATAATAGAACATATTGAGTTTCATCATTGTCTTTGAAGTAATAAATCTAAGATGGTTTATTCAGGTATCATTTCAGATTCCAAGAAATGACACCTGAACCATCTGAGAGATAAACATCTCCGGGAAAGGCAATAAAAAGATCAAAATTATAAAAGAATGAGGCTGCCCGAGATCAAGGCTTCGCTTTGCTTCGTTTTGTTTCCATCTGGCTTGTGTCGTTCTGCCGGTTTGACTGCCGAAATCCCAGACGATCTTTCAGACACTGTTTGTTCCTCCACCAGTATTCTGTTTCATATTAATAAGACCAGAAGGATCTAATAATCAAGCATTGAAAACATAATCCAACATCAGGACCAAGGAAATTGAACATTTCATCTTTATTACCAAATTGGACTAAAGACTATGATTAAAGGACTAAAGACTTTCTTCAATTTACGACTTTCTCTCCGATTCTACGTGTTCGAAGATACAAGTACCTTAAGGTCTCTCTCTCACTCCTTTGTCGGGAGCTAAAGCCTATAAGATTGAAATCTCTCTATCCGACTAATAAAGAAGCTGTTGAAATGTTTTTCAATATTGTCCTTGTCTAAACCAATGTCAGGTCTCATTTGCCATCCTTACCTGACGCATCATTACCGCTCTTAGGCCTAACACCTGTTGTTCATCTCAGGGCCCGGCACGAGCCCCACAAAAGTAGAGAGAGTGATAACACCATCGGCATATGAGTTATTATTATTATTATGAATTTATTTCCAGAATACATTAAAGAAGAATGATGTACAGAGAATAGTGAATGCGGAAGGAACTTTTTGAACTTTAAAAAACTTCTTTAGAATATTTGATTATTTAGAATGTATATTTGATACATACTTAAAATACTGCTTAAACTCTTCTAATAAGTTTAAAAAATAATAGCACTTACTGCAGTTGAATTACTGCTTCCTTTTTATATATGATTCTTTTGTACTGCAAATGTTTTCGGTCCCTCTGACCATCATGAGGCTAAGCTTCGTAAAATATCGTTAATCCGAACATTGAAAATCGTTCTTGTACAGATTCAAAGTTAAACAAAAACAGAAAACAAAATAAAATGGTTCTAGAACATCGTCTCTCAGCAACCATACTCTAGGCAAACCGATGCGTTGTTTAATGATGTAATTAATTCAGAACTGATGTAACCGCATTAAAATTATTAAAATTACAATAAACTTAAGACAGGGGTACCACAGAAATTGTGTATTAGTTACGCCTTCTTCTCTCAGTTTGCTGTAACGCATACTTCCAGGGGGCTGGGAGGTCTATTGCTGCTCTATCATTCAACAACTTTTCCTGTTTTCCTTTCTTCAAAATCTCCAGGGATTCAGCTGTGTATGCCTGGGTCCTATTTTTTATAGGTCTAACAGCTTTGGCTTCTTCCCATCTTATTTCCAGGTCGATTGAGTAGGCTTCTAAAGCTAAGGCGGTAGTCGTTCTAGCATTGGTTAAGTCACTTTTATGCTCCTGCAGTCGCTGTCGATTTCAAGTAACCATGTTTCTCCCCCATAGATATTATATAGTTAATCTCCTCTCTCAACTTTTTATCATCCGTGGTGTATAAAATGGCCCTTCTGAAAAAATTATTAAAGGCAGATCTCTTATATCTAATCTGATTCCGGGACCAGCTAGGGATAATCACTGGTTCATAGGTAGGTTTATGTCATCTGTTACGGCTCATATTTTAAATTTAAAGAAAAGATATATGCACAAGTGAAGGGGGTTCCCATAGGTAGCCCCATAGCGGGTACTCTAGCGGAGATTATCTCAGAAATGTGGAGAATCAAAGAATACAATCTTTCGACCTTCGTTAAAGTTTTACATACGCTACATAGACGATGTCTTTACAGTGTGGACAGGTGAAGAATCAATGGAGAAATTTGAACAGGCCTTTATGTTAGCAGAATACGGATTGAACTTAAAGAAAGAACAGCTTGATACCTGTAAGGTCCACTTCCTTGATATCGAAATAGAGCTTAATAAGGGTAACTTGAAGACAGCAGTTTATAGGAAACCTACCTATGAACCAGTGATTATCCCTAGCTGGTCCTGGGATCCGATTAGAT